>WUQG02116688.1:0-25078 GCA_011317285.2 Androctonus mauritanicus | reverse complement strand
AGTAACAACTATTCAACCATACTAAAATACTTATGTTAATTAGAATTCCCAGTTTTCCCACCCGTTCTGCATGTACATCCCTTTGTTGTAAATGAACTTGTTCCAGTTTGTGACGTTTTCCCACACAACTAATTTGGACAGACTATAATTTATTTAATAAAACTGCAATTTGAACTTCTAAAATAACGCTTCAATTCAAGAATATATAAATTTACTTACTCCTCTCTGGGTGCATTGTATTTTCTTTGCCAATCAAATTTGTATTCTGGTTCATCATCCTCTTTCTATAAAAATATTTTTTAACTAATTATGAAAGATAAACAACATTAAATAAATCAAAATTCATTTATCCATTAAAATGAAATATTTAATAGCAATAAAAATGAATAGTGCAGAAGGTCCATTTATGTAATTGCAAGTTCCATAGTTTCAGAGATATGTGGATGCTTAAGTCTTTGTGCTAGATTTCTATGAAATGCAAATAAAAATTCATTAAACAAATGAAGCTTATATTTTTTTTGCAAAATATCACTTATGGCCTTAAATTTTTACACTTATACTCAGATTATATACTTAAAATTTAAATACCAACAACAGTAGATTAATCAGTAAAAAACTTTATTGGCATAGTACTTTCAATTGCTATGCAATCACCATCAGCACTAATTTACAATCACTAACATAAGAACAGCTTAACAGAAAGAATGCAGAATCTTCACAATGTTCTATTTACAAAAGATTCCACATTCTTTCTGTTAAACTGTTCTTATGTTAGTGATTGTAAATTAACACCGATGATAATTGCATAGCAATTGAAAGTACTATGCCAATAAAGTTTTTTACTGATTAAGCTACTGCTGTTGATGCTTAGATTTTAACTATATTATCTTGGTAAAGCAATTATATGATTGAATAGTATTTTGACATGGCAGAGCCAGCCTGCACACAAGTATTACAATGCTACAAGAAGCTGTATAAGAAAATATGTAAAACAGAAGGAACTTTACAATTCTTCAATCAATGTAAACTGAATGTGTCATAAATATAATGGACCAATTTTTTACTTCCAATTTTAGCCATCCAATTAAATGATCAATATTTATAGATAGCAACAGGTTTTCTGAACAAAATGAGCCATAAATGAAAAAATTTGGCTAAAATTTTCAGAAATTATTGATGAAAAACCACAAGTTATGTAACATTTGTTGAGTGAAGTTACATCATATAATTATTAAAAAAATATCAAATCATTGAAATATTGTCATTTTTATTAATTTCTTACTTCATTTACACAATTTTTTGCAGTACTTTTTATAAATTTTATTTATATGAAAAAAATCCTAACATATACAAAAATAATCTCATCTGATACATAAACAGCTATAATATATTTTCTGTTCCTTTAATTGGACTGCCACTGGTGTATTGTAACTCCAGACCTATCACCAAGGTTAGTATACTATAGGTTTGCTAGACCCAAAGGTAAAAATTCACTGAATGTCACATGGTGTATGATGATGACGATTATATCATTGTTTTACCCAATGTCACTTTTCTACAACAGAGAGATGCTAACCAAGAGAGTGCCAACAATAGCCCCTCCAATATTGCTGATTTTTATATAGGTTGTACTACTATCCTCCCATAAACCCATGGTAAAGTAATATGACACATCTCTCAAGCATTCCTGAAAAAAAGGGGGTTTAAAGTTTTCTATATTGTTTATACACTGATTAATATTAATAGTTTAACAAGTGCCATCGTAGCACAGTACATTTGCAATTTGATTATGTAAGGTATCATCAGAAAGATTCAGATTCAAATTGTTTTTTTTTTCTAATTTTTTTTAATTGAAACTGAAACAGACTATTCTACAATGTACTTTTATTAATGAAAAATTACTATTTTGTAATTATTTAATTTTTTTGCTACACCCTTTAAATATTTATATTAACAAGTACCAAAGTACACTGCACTGTCTGCACTGTCACAGGTTAAAACTACACAAATATCATCAGCTCTAAGGCAGGAATTAACAATAACACGTTTTTAATAAAGGCTCTATATACAGTAGGAGCGCTTTCGATCATATGACAATCCTCATCAGCTACTTAACATATGGGAAAATACTATAGTTTTATAGAATGCCTCAATTCTGATTTCTAAATTTTGATTTTTGAATGTTGCTATAGTAATGCAAGTTAAATTTATACATAATTACATCATGGAAATTGATAATAACAGAACAATAAAATTATAATTGTACATCGAAGTGCATTGGAGAGCACGAGTGACTAAATATTCATTGGTTAAAAATTCCTGCTGTAGAGCTGATGATATTTGCGTAATATTTATATTACAAATATTAAATACATGTATAAAGGAATGTAATTAATAAACAAAGTTTTTTATACAAAATATTTATTTTAATTAACAAATACAGATTATATTATTATTCGTCATCAGGAACCATCTCAATTTCTATGGCCAATGTGCATCTATAGAGTTGTTCAGAAAGTAATTTCATTTTTCATGAAAATGAATGACAGTTATTTTTATAGTATATAAATATTTTATTCAATTATATACTGACCATTTTTGTCCAACACATTTTGCCATCTTTCTGGTAGTAGCACGATTCCATGCTCGTAGAACTTTTGATCTTTGCTTGCAAAAAACTGAACCACTGTGATTTTTGACATTCTCATTTGAACTAAATGTTTTGTTGTTTAAAGGATTTTATAAAGACCAGAACAAATAATAATCGGAAGGTGCCAGATCTGATGAATATGATGGGTGTGGTAACACATCCCATCCAAGCTGCAACAGCTTCTGGCAAGTTATCAAACTTGTATGAAGTCGAGTGTTATCATGGTGAAACACTATACCTTTTCTGTTAATCAATTCTGGCCTCTTCTGTTTGATGGAATCATTCAATTTATCTAATTGGTGGCAGTATACTTTTGAATTAATTGTGGAATTGTCTAGTAGAAGTTCAAAAAAATAATTCCCTTTAAGTCCCACTAAACAGAGAGTATCACTTTTTTGATGAATATCTGCTTTCAAAGTGCTTTGAGTTGGCTTATCTCTTCTGTTCTGTGATCTCTTACATTTGACATTGTTGTAAACAATCTATTTTTCATTGCCAGTTATGATTTACTTCAGAAACGGATCATTTTCTTGACATTTGAGCAGCAAATCACAGATGTCAATGCAATGGAGCAAATCTCTTTCTTTGAGAATGTATGGAATCCAAATATTGAGCTTTGAAAAGAAACCAAATCATTTCATATGATCATGAACAGTCAAATATGACAGATTCAATCTCATAGCAATTTCTTGTGTTATTTGACAGTTTGCTTCGATCAATGCCTTTATTTTGTCTTCATCAGCTTCAACTGGCTTTCCAGAATATAGTGCATCTTTAATATCAAAATTGCCAGAACGAAATTTTGCAAACCAATTTTGACACTGGCATTTTGCTAACACATCTTCTCTATACACTTCACATAACTTTTTTCTTGCTTGAACAGCATTCTTACCTTTTTGGTGATTAAAAAAAAAGCAAAATATGTCGAAAATGCTCCTTTTTGTTTTCCATTTTTGATATGACACAAAAAAAACAATTGCACAGAAGCAAAAAAGTTTTTTATAAATAAACCTTGAAATGTCAGCTATCAAAATGTATAATGACAATTATGGCTTAGAGTGAATTTGGCAGGTTAAAAATATAACTAAATCACTCGCATGAAAAAATGAAATTATTTTCTGAACAGTCCTATAATACTGTAAATATAGGAATCTCCTCAATATGCCATCTGTTATTTAACATATTAGTACCCACCCCATAGCACATATCAGTAATAAAAAATTTCCCCTGCTGCCCAGTGGCATACATCATATGGCTGTGTTTAAAACTGAATTCATCAAGTTTCTTGCAATTTTCATATTGATCTATCTTTATATATGGTGCTGTTATTGTTTGCTATATTTTAAAGCAACTTTTGTCCTCTATAATAATAATAAAAAATTTTTTTTAAACAGTTATAAGTAATACAGTATTTTAAAATATATGAAATTTAATTTAATTTAATCTTAATTTAATTAATATTAGTTTATTATATAGGATTATATTCCATTAAAATATATTATTACATTCCCAGTAAAATATAATTACTTACAGTTATAATAAAATAATTAAAAATTTTTAAAAGTTATAGAATTCTTCACTTTTTGCTGTTGCAGTATAGTGTAACTGCCAATATCTGCTTTTTTGATGATTAATTACAAATTGATGAAATATAATACAAGATTCATTTTTTCTATGAAATAAATCTTTTTGATTTTTATGAATAAAAGCAAAAATTTTGGTTACTTTTTGGTTGAAGTAGACTAGTTTATGTAAAGTAACAGGCAGATTAAAAAACATCATAAAACATTGGTCCATTGTGATAAACTAAATTTGGCTGTTTCACCTTGGCCAGGCACCATTATTAAGAAACAAACACTGAAATTTAAAAGATGAGAAAAATATTCTTTACTCAGAAAGGAATGTTTTCAATTTTCCAAAATTATATTTATTCTTCCCATTGAAGTATATGTGAATAAATATAAATTATTATTCTTCTAAATATAAATTGTTTGAAAATAGCTCTTTTGAATAAAATATAATTTTTTCAGTGTTTAGAGCTTTGTTTGATTTTTAAATTATCATCAGAAAAGAGCAATTTGTTTACATATCGTCTGCTATATTTAATAATAGATATAATGTTCACTTTTTTACTGCTCTGGACAGAGTACTTTAAAATAATGTTTTGCTTTCTAGCACTTTAAAGCAGTTCCAGTTCTACACAACACACACTCTAAAAACATACTTTTATTTTCAAGAGGAGCGCTTTCAGCATTCGCCCTCATCAGCTCTCTTAATACAAGATTTCGTTTTGGTGTTATTACAGTGTTTTTCTCAGGAGAAACTGTAATAACACTGTACGAAAGCTTATATTAAGAGAACTGATGAGGGCGAAAGCCGAAAGCACTCCTCTCGAAAATAAAAGTATGTTTTTAGAGTGTGTGTTGTGTAGAACTGGAACTGCTTTAAAGTGCTAGAAATCTAAACATTATTTTAATAGATATAATATTGTCTGCACATATTTCAAGTTGTTATATTTTAATAAAAATGGAAATAATGAGTATTATGGCTGATAAAATATTTTAAAATTATTATAATTTAAGTTAGGCTTATGATTGCATACTTTTTCAACTAGAGAGTTTGATATATCTTGGCTGTATCAAGTAAATTATAAAATTTTGTTGATAGCAGAAAATGAATTTATTTTATAATAATTTAAGAATAATTTTATTTTGTATAGTGAAATACTTTGTTTTAATAGTTGTTTTTATATTATAATCTTAGCAACATAGTAACATTTTTTTTAGTTTAATCTTTATTTCCATTACGACATTTTGTTCTATATTTTTTGTGACCTGATGAAGCTATTCACCAAAAACGTTTGTTAAATTTTAATAAATAATTCTGCACTGCAAAAAGTGCTTATTTTATAGTCATTTAAATAGTTTGAATAGTAAAAGCAGTATAAGGTTTGTTATGGGATAGTAGGAATATTGAATATTTTTTTAGAATACATATTTTAAAAATTATTAAATAATCCATTGATTTAAAGTGGATCACCAGAAAAAATAATGTCAAGTTTGATTGTCATAGCTTTTACTACTAATAAAATTACCTGGCATAAATAAACAATAAAAAGTATATAAGTAGTAAATAGTAAAGTGCATCTTTTTAAAAAATTTAATAAAAACATTTCTGCCAGAAAAATAAAGCCATATTAAAAAATAAATAAATAAAAATGAAATTGTACTATGAATTTTTTCCATTTGAAAATTAGTTCAAATTGCTACAATCAACAGATTCCTGAAAATAAGATACATTTCAATTTTAATTTTTCTATACATATATTGTATTAATGCTTTATGCTTTAATATATATTGTATTGTTACAAGTGAAGAGATTTTGAAAATTTTAAGATATTAATAAAATAGTTATAATGAAAGAAAACAAACTGCTAAATAAAATAGGAAGAAATATGTCTCTCTTGCTGCGTAATTTATTGCATAAGGCTGAATAGTATTTTATATGATAAATTGCTTTTGTATTATACTCTATATAATGTTGTTTGAATGATAGATACTATATTGAATAATATAGTATCACTATCTTTCATTCTAAACATACTGTACTTGATATAATGTGATATATGTATAGAATGAATGATAGTAATACATTAAGTATTAATTGAAATTAATAGTTTTGATAGAAATAATATAATAGTATCAAAAATAATGTATGTTCTTTCATCAACTTTTTGTTTAAAATTATGTATAAACTTTCTTTTTACAGTTACAGAATGGCATTACACCCGTTGAACAGATTAAACAAGGTATGAAAGTTGAAATACAAGAAGAACTAGATCCAAATAATGTGTGGATAGCAACGGTAATTTTTTCATTTAGATTTTTATGTTTTAATATTAAATGAACTTGAAATGGTCAGAATTAAATTTTTGACTGATTATAGATAATTGAAAATGTTGGTGGTCGATTGCTTATGAGATATGATGGTGTAACTTCGCATGACTTTTGGCTTTTCTATTTATCTCATCGCCTTCATCTTGTTGGTTGGGGGCATGATCATGGATGTCAATATCAACCACCAAAAGGTAAATAATGATAGAATATGTGTATATAATTATAATAAACATAATATCAATAAATATTTTTCTATTTAGAACTAAAGCATATATATTCTGATGCGGAATGGACAGATATTTTAAGAGTGTCTGTTGAAGAATCTGAAAAAGTGAAATTTCCTGCTCAAGTACTTACAGTATGTAGAATCGTAATATTAAATTTATTTATTTATTAAAAGAAATTATATAGAATTAGTATGAAAACTTCATAAATTGTCTTCGGAAAATTACAATAAATTGATATTGATATTTTCTATCTTCAGCCTCAAGAAACCATAGAAACTCATTCATTTAAAGTTGGAATGAAATTAGAAGCTGTAAGTCCTGCCAGTAAGTTACAACTCTGTCCTGCAACAGTAACAAAAGTGCTCAATAATTACTATTTTTTGGTCGAGATTGACGATTATAGAAAGGACACTGATAAGAAACAGTCTCCTGCAGTTATATGCTGTCATGCTAATTCTTTGGTTATATTTCATGTAAACTGGGGTAAGGAACATGGTGTCAAGATACATTTTCCAAAAGGTAAATTTAGAAATTTCTTTTTGAAGAATTAGAATTTTATTTTAAGGTATTGTTCACAGAACATTATTCTTTATGCAGGATTAGTAGATAATCCAGGTAACAAGGAATTTGATTGGCAACAGTATCTGAATTTTTGTAAAGCAGAAGCTGCACCTCCTGAACTGTTTAAAGGTGTAAGTAATTGTAAATTTAAATAAAAAAATTGACATTTAAGTAAATATCAAAAATCTTATTATGGGAGTAATATTGCATAATATTAGATAAAGAAACTTTTAAATGAGCTAGAGTTTGATTCAAATACAGATGATCCTCAATTGATGATACTATTGACTACTAGAATTGCATTTAAAATGATGTAGTTGTAAGATCTCTGATTGTGCAATGCAATTTATGTATGCATAAGTCTGTACAATATACTGATAATATTTATTTTGCCTCTGATTCCCTTGTAAAAGTTTACTACGATACTAAAGTTTTTTTTTGTCTTTAAAGTTAAATTACTATGATACTGTATTTTTTATAATTAATAATGGTACTGATAATATTGATAGATATACTACACATGTAAGATATTTTCTGACTTATATCAGTTGATAAAATGATTGTTGGAATAAGACTCCATTATATATGAAGTCAATCATTATTAAAGTGATCAGATTTTCTGAACTTCAACTCAAGATGCTCTAGATATTGGGAAGCATAGGAGGTATAGAGTAGGGGTTGGACAAAATCCAAAAACATATATTTAATATATGGAACTATCAAATAATTTAACCTCATTTTATTGCACAATATATTGTATACATCAATAATTAATATAGAGGGTCTTCAACTTATTATATCCTTGACTTGTTACATTCATATTTATGACAGTGATGTAATCTGTAAATTCTATGATTGCTCAATGCAATTCACGTATGTTCAAGTCTATTAGCAATGTTTTAATATATAGAAGCATCCTTTTTATGTCTAATTCTTGAATATTTGTATTCATTAAATTTATAATAATAAAATGAAGTGTCATAATAAATATTGGTAGTGGACAATCCATAGATTTTGAGCATTTCCAACTTCTGATCATTCTGACTTACAGTCTCAGAATTTGACTCAAACTTCATCATAATTTGAGGACTACCTGTATATCAGGAAATAGTAAAATTAAAAAATAATTATAAATTAACAATTAATATGAATTTTGTTTAAAATTTTAAGCTTTTTTTTATTAAATAAACTATATAATATTCATAAATAAATAAATATATATATATATATATATAAAAATCACTTGCTCTTAATTCAACTGTTTATAAATAACATAAGCACTACTAGCAAGTATTGTATTACGTTTATTAGCGTATAACTTTTTCGGACCCTTAAACTGGTCCCTCTTCAGTACCTCTAGAGCTTTACATAAACATTCGAATATGTTACAATTTTATAAATTATCATTCTTAACATCCTTCAAATATTCAGAATTTGAAAACATTCCGAATATTTGAAGAATGTGAGAACGATAATTTATAGAATTGTAACATATTCGAATCTTTATGTAAAGCTCTAGAGGTACTGAAGAGGAACCAGTTTAAGAGTCCGAAAACGTTATATGCTAATAAACGTAATACAATACTTGCTAGTAGTGCTTATGTTATTTATAAACAGTTATATAATATTTCATAAAATGACTTAATTTTTCTGGTTTTAAAGAAAGAATTTTTTTTTAAATTGTATACTGAAAAAATATAGTAATGAAAAACTAAATATACTGATATTTTTCTTTGAACCAAAATCAGAGAAAATGTTAGAAAATGCAATAATCCATAATTGAAACTGAAATAATGTTTTGTATTGATTTCATTAAATTTTGACTTAGATTTTAATTTTTCAGATTTTTTTTTAGTATTTAGATTTCAGTAATATTTTATTATGTGCAATATTGCCTTATTGTTTATGGCTTTAATTTAGTAACATTTTTATTAATTCCATATTTTCAATCATTTCTAAATTATAAATATCAGACACAATAATCAATTCTTTCTAAAACATTTTTTTTTAATTTGTTAAGTGTTCTCTTCAGAATTTTTCAGATAACCATTAATTCTTCTATGGATAAGTTATTAAATATTTAAAAAAAACTCTTTTGACATATTAAACTGTTTATTTTATGAATTATAAATGTTTGAAAACTGGATACTATAAAGGAAAATTTTACTTGATTAGAAAAAGAATTTAATTATTTTTGAGCTCAAAATCTAAATTTTCAACTTCAATTTTGTTTTAATTACATTTTTCTAGATAAATAATATACTACCTGCATAAACTGAGAAATACAAAACTAACAGGAAAGCAAAGTTTATCTGCATAGGAAAAATTATAATCATAATAAAGCATTTTGTGTTTTATCCCTAGTGTAGCTACTCTTAAAACATATAACAATAATATAATCAGTATTAAATGAATAAGATTTTATTTTACTTTAAAAAATCTTTATACTAAAGCTTATTTTATGCAATATGTTTTCTTTGCGTCATAAACAATATAATATGCTAATGATATATTTAAAAAATATTATTTTAAATTTGAAGTTGAATTGAGTAACAAATGAGTTGCTCAGAAGCCAATGCAGTTAAGTCCAGAAAACAACAATTGAGAAAATTAATGTTTTTTAATGCATTAATATTATACAGCATATTCAGAAGCTATAAAAAAAGGGCTGCCTGACCTAGAAAAAACAAAGCAACGAATAAATCCTTTAATAACTAAGAAGAATATTATTTATTCCATTAAAATTTACAAAAATCAGAAAATATCAAAAAATGGACTTAACCGCATTGGCTTCTGAGTGACTCAAATAATGTCTGGCTTTTTTTGCCCTTTTTTCATTCATGGGATTGAAAAAAGTAAATTACTTGGGATCTGAGATTTTTTTATTTTTTACTTACTTATGGTTCTTGTATTTGTTTAAATTAAAAACATATATTTTTATTTAACTTTTATGTTTGATACTCTTCTTTTTATTAATGCACTAAGCTTAAGATTGCATATATTAACAATAAAATTATTATATTATTAACATAATGCTTGCATTGAACACATTATGCTTGCATTGAAAAACTCAAAAAATATTCCAATTCAACAAAATATTTAATATTTGAAAACAATATAGCAGACAATAATAATAGATTTTCTTTAAAATTTATCAAATTTAACTGATATTTCTATTAAAATAATGCAATATAGAAGAAATTGACAATTTTTGAGTATTAAATAGTTATTTTAAGTATTTGTTTTATATAGTTTCATTGATAAATTTTTATGAAAAATCTATTGATGAAGTTTTGGAAGGATGTGGCTTGTGGTTAAAAGTTAGTGAAAGATGCTTGACTTGTAAATTTGTTTAGGTCCAATTCTTGTCAAAAATTTAACATATCAATATATGAAATCTTTATATTACATTTAAAACAATATGGAAATAAATTTTGTGTATCTCAATTTTACCAGTTTTGGCATACTTCAAGTTTTACATTATTTTGGAATATTTTATAAAATTTCGTATTTTTTAATAAATTTTTTCAACCTTCTTTACTAAGTTTGATTTGAAGAAGATGTAGTGAAATTACACTGAGAGTTCTAAGCCTTATTGTAATGGTTTTTATGCCATTTGATGAAAATATGACAATAATGTGAAAATTTTTAAATTTTATGTTAATTAAATGCTTATTAGTTCATGGAGGTTAGAACTGCTCCATGTTTCATTTCTAGGATTTTAATGCTCAATACAAATTACATGATTGCTCAATTTTTCTAATTTTCCATTCAAATTAAATTTCAACCTATTCCTTTTAGTTGCTTAAAATGAAAATACTACCAAATAGTAAGGAAAGTAACATTTATTCATGCTTAATAAAGAAAATTGATCCTGAGAAAAATATGCAGAATTCCCAAGATTTGAGATTTATAAATTCTGTGAAATTCCTAGGAGCTAGACACTAGTAACAAAATGTGTTGTTATATTATACATGAATTAATGTATGAATTCAATGTAAAATGTAATTTTCATAAATAAAAATTCATTTAAAACAAGAAATATCATGCATAGGTATATCTTTCAATAAATATTCAAGAATACATATCTGCATAAATTTAAAAATAACTTTTACTACGCATTCATTAATTATTTAATGTTTTTTTCATTGAGATAATTTTAATCTGGTTTACAGTCTTATTATGCTTGATTTTAGATGACAAATATTCATTATATTTAAAATTATAATTTACAGAAATTTGTTAATTTGGGACTTGAATCAGGAATGAAATTGGAAGCTGTAAATCCATATCAGACCAATCAGGTATTACAATTTCTTTACTTTTCCTTTCCTAGTATTACATCAAATAATTATAATTTACATTTTATAATTTCATCCAGATTTGTGCAGCTACAGTAACTCGGGTAGTGGATCCACTCATATGGATCCAGTTTGATAGCATCGATATTTTTCACTCAAATCACATACTTCCAATGAATTCTCAAGATATATTTCCAGTGGGTTGGTGTGAAAGTAATGGCTTTTTGTTAAAACCTCCCAGAACATGTTTGAGTAAGCGACAAAGAAAGATCATGAAGAGAGTCGGAGTGCTTTCAGATACATCTCCAAGAAAGTATGTCATTTGTTTTAATTCATAAAGCTAAAATAAAATTTTCTTTTTCTTTTTAATTTTAATTTTTAAACACAAAATAATTATTTAATTCCCTTGTATAAAAAATGAGAATAGTTTTTAACCTTGTCAATGTGAAAAATATTTTTTTCTATGTTCAAGATCCGATCTCTCAGATGATAATGGCAATTTAAATAAGGGAATTATAGAGTATGTTTTATATTTATCAAGAAAAATCATTAGCACAATTAAAAATAATTATTTCTTGCATTTATAATCTTACATGGTTTGTTTTTTAATATTAGGGGCACAGTTGATTTGAAGACAAATAATGGTCATAAAGGTAATTTTTTTTTTAATTTTTTGTAAATTGAATAGTTAAAAAATTTATTTATAATATCAAAAGCGATAAATCTTAATTTAAAATAATTTTATCCATGAATTAAAAATTTAATTTAATCAATTTTTAAAAAGTACTTAACTATAATTTAAAAGAATTTATATACTTGAAAAAAAATTGTTTATTTTATATATTTTAACAGTTTATAAAACGAATCTGAAGTTCTATTAGTAATAGCTTTTATTTATGTTTTAATAAATTTTTTGTCTGTTCAAAATATCATTGATTTCAATTTTTGTAATAAATATGTCTAGTATACCCTAATTATCTGACTTTCACTTTCCATAATCATCAGATGCTTGCTCAGGTATTCTCTGCTAATTTACTTAAAAATCAGATCATATGTAAATCTGTCTAACCCACTCATTCAGTACAGACAAAAGTGATGTAAAAAAAAAATGTCATAGAATATTTCTAGTCTATTCTAGCTTAAAATTCCTTATTTAAACAACACCCTTCACAACCTTCCTTCTCCTCTATAATATTAAAATTTAACTATAGTTCCAAAAAACGAAGCACTACAGCAAATGCATTAGAGGTCTAGCGTGGTATAACGTTTTCGGACAGTTTAAGTCCCTCTTCAGTACCAAATATACCTAACTTATACCAGTACTATCGAACAAGTTCATATGCATTCTCTGTACATTTGCTGTAGTGCTTCGTTTTTTGGAACTGTAGTTAATAAAAAAGCAAAGTGTTTAATTTATGTTGTAATTAAAATTTAAGTCAGATAATCAAAATTTCACTCTATTTTTTAAATTTTATTAACTAAAATATAATTAATATAAGTTTTATTATTTCAGATAATGCTAAGGCGTGGTGTCCAATCATATATTTCAATCACAAGTGCTTTTCTGGACCTTTTCTTGGAAAGAATCGCCTTGCTGAGCTTCCAAAGCATGTAGGTCCTGGGCCAGTGAATTTAGTGATGAAAGAAGTATTAACAATGCTTATAAACATTGCTTATAAATCCAGTCGAGTATTAAGTGAATTACAATTGAAAGGAAAATCTGAATCTGGAATGCAAGAACAGATACTTAAAGCCAAGTAAGAAATCGAATCAAAAAATTAAGTAAATATTAATTATTCAAATGTTTTAAAAATGTATCTGTGTTTTAAGGTATAAGGGAAAAACATATAGAGCAGCAGTTGAAATTGTACGTAGGAGTGATCAAGTGGAAGAATTCTGTCGAAAGATTTGTAATAAATTGGAATGCTGTCCATATTTGTTTGGTCCTGTTTATGTTGGAGATGACTGTCCAGAAAAATGTCATACACAAACTAAAACACAATATGGTATATTTTAATTATTATATTTAAATTATTTTAATTAGAAATTTAATTAAACAAAATAATTGTTTCTATAGTTCACAGTTTTACTAAAAGGCAAAAGAAAGTTGGCAGACCACCTTTGTTGCAAAAGAACGAAGATGGAAGCAAAGGACCTGGAAGAAAGAGGAGAAAACGACGCCTTTGGTGTCTTCCTAGTAATAACGTTTCTTCTTCTTTAAATGGACAAAATTCATCCAACAGTGGTTCAGAAACAATTGCTCAAAAAGAAAATTGCCAAGAAGAAATTACCACTTCTTCAACCATCACTTCTGGTGAGCAGGCTATGAAACTAAAACGTAAATACAAAAAATTTGTAGCTCCTAAGTCTGCAATCGTGACACGTGGTGCCAAGATTCCAAATTTTGGACTACATTGGAGACGACAGCAGGAATCAGTAAATCATTTCATACCAATTACAAACAGTCATAAACCCAACAGGCCATCAAAATTGAGGCCAATAAATGATGATCCAAAACTTAAAGATTCCTCATTGGGTATTAACAACTCAACAGGAACAAAAATACAAAATGTAAGAAATTGTTTATCAAAATAAATAAATTTATGAAATTTTTATTTAATGAGATAGAAATTAATATTTAAATTGATTAAATTTAGATTCCTAAACCACATCGAACTCCTCTACAGTTGCATTCTAATCCTTTAAATTGGAATGTCGATGATGTAGTGAGATTTTTGAAGACTACTGACTGTGCACCACTTGCTAGAATATTAAAAGAACAGGTTAGTTTTTTTACACTCGCTAAATTTCAGTTATTAATATTTTGTTATTAAAAATCATTTAATTTCTTAATAAAGGAAGTAGATGGTCAAGCATTCCTCCTTTTAAATCTACCAATAGTACAAGAATTTCTGGAACTTAAACCCGAACCTGCAATACGACTATGTCAACAGATAGAACGTGTAAAATTAGCATTTTATAGGTCATTCGCTTGATTGTTAATTGCATTTATGAAATTTGTTAACTAATTTTGATTATATAACAAATTAGCACCCAAGATGTACATAATTTCTTATATATACATATATATATATATATATACTTGATATTTTATTATTTATAAGAGAGAATGAATTATTTTACTCTTGATGTCCCATTGTACATAAAGTTATTATTATAAATCAAGATGTAAAACAATGTCAGTAGAGATTTAAAAAGAAAATAATAATTCACTCTTATTTTACGAATTTAGTGAAACTTCCATTTCACGCTAAAGCTTAATTTTAAGGAAATAGTTATTGTGTGCTTTAAAACACATTAAATTTCCCTCGTTAAGTTGAAAGTTAAGCTTGAAATTGTTGTTTTGTTTGATGGACCAAAAAATTCCTAATTTTATAAAACTTGTACAATATATATACATAAAAGATATGCTTGAAGTTTGCCATTAACCTCGATAATACCTACATTTATTTTTCTGTTTTTTTTTTCTTGTATGTCACTCATTTATCGAAAAGTCCAATAATGGTTCAATCTATCTTCGAAATACTTAATAAAAAGTATATTTTTAAAAATAGATACAAAAAAAAGGTGCTATCTTTCTCTCACATCTGTGCCATAATATACTTTTCTCTTGAAATATATATATATAGATATATGGTATATATGCAAGATGAAAAAGGCAAGTTATTCACAGATGATGTTTTCACATAATAATATGATTTCAGAATTAGGTATTGTCAGATTATGTGAAATTTGATAGTTAATAAAGATATAATTATTACTAGTTTTACACTGTTTTGTTGTTTGATTTATTTTCCGGTATTAATGTTTATGTTTTCTTGAAATGATACAATTAGGAAAAGTAATTTTAGAATATTTATTAAAAGATAAACTGATGAAAAATTCATAAAAATTTATAAAGAAAACTTCATCACACAAGTACAGCATAAAAAAAAAAATTTTTTTAAATATTCAATATAAACATTATTTACTTGTGACATTATAGCTATATCTTATAAAATGCAGTCTTTGTGCTGTCCAAAATTCGTTTCCAATCTAGTACTTCAAAACCCGATTTCTTCACAATCAAAGAACATTTTCTATAAAACAATTTACAGACTTTTATTTTAAAAATTTTGAATATTAACGTATAATTAATATTTCATAATGATCATTTTTTGAATGCAAACAATTTGGCTTGCAAAGCTGAAATTATTGAATTTTTTTTTATAAATTCAATATATTTTATCTTTGAGGGACAACTCTATCAGATTTCGTTTGTGATACATTGTACTGTATCGATACAATACAGTACAGTATCAATACTGTTTCGCATATTGCATATTGTATACCTACAGTATATAGTACGCGAAACAGTATTATACAGTATCCTGATACAATACTGTTTGTACAATAAGAGGTTATTCAAATGCGCTTATTTTATTTTTTCCTATTAATTTATACGATATTCATGTATATGTAATATATATTATACAATACATTGGAAGCATACTCTATAGTACAAATTTTTAATTAATTCAGACGCTCTGAAATTTTGCCAAATTTTAATTTTACTAATGACATTCAAAAGTCGTTAATATTCCACCAAAATATTGTAAAATAAAAACTGAAAGGATACTACGAGTACCAAGAATAGTTTATTCAAATTCAACTAGTAAAACTAAATTTTTTAACGCTTTCCAATCATTGTTTTTACTAACCATATTATAGTAGGGCCAAGGGATATATCTCTGATGAAGATGCGTTCCATTCTACTGAATTCTAAGTGGTAAGGCATTGTAATCGTAAAGACGTTCCAAATTTCAACCCAAAGAACCTGGATTCAATTCCGGGTCCACTCCTTGGAAAATTTATTTAGTAATTTTTTTAGTCAACAGATGACGCCACTTTCCATTCAATTAAAATACTAAGTGACGGGGCGAAACAAGCCCTTCCACAGGCTTCCATCTCTGCGGAGAAGTCAGCCGGATTGTGGACGGGGATCGATGCCGGGCTCGGACCCCAAGATAAATATTTTCAAGGGATGGAACTCGAATCCGGAACCTCTAGAATGGAAAGCAAAGCGGTTCCACGCGGCCAATCCGGCCTCGGGATTACTAGTGGTACGTTAATGCGGGGATTGACATACCACTGGTATTCCTGAGTGATACGTCATCCCCCTAGTTTAAGAGTATCAAATCGTCGCCTTTACAATCCGGTTTGCCCCCGCTAGAGAGGGATCGGCCGAATGATCGCATGGCAAACACTAGTTTTCCATCCTTGGAGGATACGGTTCTGGCATCTCTTTTTCAAGAAGGGCTAAAAAACTAGAGATGTAGGCAGTAGCGTTCGCAGGATTTTGTCAAGGGGGGTTTATTTTGAAATTTGTTACATTTTGTCACTGAGGCTTCCTCTAGTTTTACAAGTATTACTACTACTATCTTCACCACCACTACTATTAATACTACTATATTAATTCTGCTATTTGTAATCTGTACAATGTGTTACAAAGCCCAAGGGAGGGGTTTAAACCCGGAACCCCCCTTGCGTACGCACTGCGTGTAGGATTCAAAATTGAATCCGATCTTCCAAGGATAGGTTCAACCTTATTCTTCAACTTTCCAAATGATCCATCACGAGTATTGGACAGCCTGTGGTGGTCCGCTAGATACAGTAAGTATATGCTTTGTGATACAGCGGCTTTAAAACTAGTCCTGAGATTAGTTTTGTTATTATGTTCGTAACTAGAGGAGCATCTGTAATTACATTACGAATAAAACTAAACAGAAATCTTATTTCTGAAACTAGAAACTTCTGCACATCATCTTGGTTTCAATCGCTTAAAACAAATGCAGCGATAGCGAGAAAACGCTAACAAATACAAAGCGATCATTAAACCACGCGCAAGTTATCGTATTCTGTAGTGAGATATCACGATTTTTTTAAAATTTTTTATAAAATGCATAATTACGCGGCGTTAACAATAAATAATAATAAAATTTAAAAACAACAGCTTCTGTTAGGTCCATTTAACTTGACGTCAAGTCGGGCGGACCTATGAGAATCCTTTCTAGAACACGTAATTATGCGGTAGTAACATCGTAATTTTGGGGACGCATAACACTAACGATTGAATATATATATATTTTAAAATGTAACAGTAGGTCCGACAAACTTGATGTACGTCTTTTCTACCAGAATTTGATAAACGCGCACTTTACTGTATTACAGAAATAATTTTCCAACATTGCGTATTATGCAAAAAATTCCGTTTCATTGTCGATTTAGATTCGGATTTCGCTCAAAATATCTGGTTGTCAATATGGCTGTTGTGTAATCACAGTTTTGAACAAAACTTTTAGACAGTTATAGCTAATTATTTCAATAATACAAATGATTAACTTCGGTGTTTTAACTTAAGCCGTGGTCACACTGTGCAATTTTTCGTCGCATGCGCGACTGCAACAGCAACGGCAACGAGTTGCACTCGCCAAATAGTGGTCACACTGGGAAATGTAGCTTGCGACGCAATGGATAGTCAGCCAATGAGAGCACGATTAAATCATCCAATGAAGTTGTAGTAATGGCGGATGTTGTTGTTTAACTGTTATTAGGGATGAATCGATTACTTACTTATTTGAGTACTATCGAATCAGAGTATCGATACTGTTAATTTTATCATTTAAAAGTATCGATACTTACTTGTATCGAATGGTATCGAATCAAAACTTTATATAAATATATAACTTAATACGAATACATGTAAAAGTTATGAAGAAATCAGAGAACATAATAATCGTATCAGATGCTTGAAATTGAAATTTTTTAAATACTGTATTTGTGAACATTAAAACATCAAAAAAATATTTTTTTATTAAAATTTAATAGTACAATTATCACTTAATAAAAAGTCTTCTTTCGTCAGTCCTCCAAGGGAAAGTAGCTCTTCCAACTGTCTTCCCGATAGTCGATTTTTTATTTTTAGTCATTGTCGATCCTACCTTTGAAAACAGTCTTTCGCAGGGTACCGAGGAAGCCATTACAACCATATGAGCAAGTGCTTGCTTTGCTTATTTCATGCAAAGCATGACTTTTTAAGTCTTTTTTTCTAAAATCCACGGAATTGAAATCCCACAAACAACTATGTTGTTGTAATAATTTGATAAAAGTCGACTATACGGTTGAATTCCATGTAACTGCCATCTTGTACACGTGTCAAAAATTTCCTTGCTTTTCATTGGTTGCGAACTTGCAACCGTCACCGGGAAAACAAACTTTCTTGTTTTCAAGCGCGGTTGAAGTCGCGCGCTGTTCGGAGGGGGTTTATCAATTTGTTGGAAGAGCCATCGCTGTTGCAGTCGTGCATGCAGCAAAAAATTGCACAGTGTGACCACGGCTTTACAAATCACAATTGTCAAATGATTATGAACATCATTTGACCTTCCGCAAAAACTAATTTTGTTCTGTGAAAAAATGAAAATTTTTTTCCCTGAAAAACTGAGAAATTGTACAATATAATGAATCAGAACTGAATATGATACTATAAATCATAAAAAATGGTTTAGGGTGAGTATATAATATGATTACCAAAAAATGAATAACTAACATTAAAAAAATTATTTAATTATATTACAATTAAAAACACTAGTTTTTTACTTGGAATACACTTAATTCTATATGATAAACAAATTGGTAATTATGAAATTCTGATGTAAATGAAATTAGATTTTTGCATATTCTACAATACTGGAATTTCAATTTTTTTTACAATTTTTTATATAATAGCAAAGATTATCGGTGCCAAAACAATGACACAAAAATTGCATAGGAAATTCAAGCAACAGGTTTTAAAATCATCTGTGGCAAGATTGTATAATTGATCATGCCCATTTATGAGATAAGCCTATAATGTTCAAAGTGTTTTATGATAGCAAAATGCTCTTGGAGAAAATATAATTTATACCTCTGTTAGGCTCTGCATTCTTTTTCACTTATGCAATCAGCCTAAAAGTCTACCAGTGCAAATCCTTTGTGATCAGTTACTTTGTGCTTAAAATTTTAATTGTTTATTGATATAAGGTCATCACAGTTTAAAATGACTGTGTTTTAAAATAGTTGAGCTTGCATCAAAAATTTATGATCACAATATTTTTTAAATCTCTGAAATAAAAACTTAAATGCCATAATTGGACTAATTAATTAAACAATATATAGAAAGAAGTCCATAACTTAAGACTGGAATATATTTGAAACTTTTGGTCATCATTCAAATCAGTCATAATTTGGAATATGATTTCTCATAAGTACACTGTTTATAAACAGAAGTTATATTCTTCAAACCTCAAAAATTCAAAATATATATTAGTACTGTATTATTTTTTTTAAAGTATTAAGTAACATAGTATTGTTGAATTAATATTGTTTCTTTTTTTAACCAAGGAAAATTTTTCTCTCAGAGCATTTTATAGATGATAAAAAGCCAATTCTGGTTATAAATATCAGACTTTCAAGAAGTTCATTAAGATCATTACATAAGTGAAATTATTCCATCCCCAAATATGGTGTTTATCTTTTGACTATTGATCAATAAATTTGCAGCATTTTTGATTTTCACTGAAATATTTTTGAAAATGAATTATTATTATTATTATTATTATTATTATTATTATTATTATTATTATTATTATTATTATTATTATAGGCAAATAGATGATGATTACTTATATTAATTAAAAATGAAAAACTATAAATTTTTATTACTTATTAAAAACACTCACTTTTCACAGAAATTAAGATGATGTAGTTTTTTGAAAGGTATGATCCAAAATAATAATGTGATTATATTTCAATTCTATGAAGATCTTTACATAGATAAGTCTTATCCTTTATGTGGAGTACTACTAATTTATTTTAATTTTTCTTCAAGATTATCTGTTACTAATCACAATGATATATGTTAAAATAAGCACATAAAAATAAATATATGTTAATAAATTGCACTAAAGTCATTTATTTTATAGCAATTTTAAATAATTTTAGTATTCTTCTTGTTGCTATTTTGTGATATATGATCATTAACCCAATGCAGTCATTGTGTCAGATATCTAATTGATAACATCATGCCACTTTTACTTCAAGAGAGTTCCTTTTTAGTACTTATGTCAGTAATGGTCTGATAGCAATTTAAAAACCTCTAATCATAATAACCAAAATTTTGCAAAATCGTGGATTTTTAACCTTTCAGTGGTTTCACTGAGCTGTGAGTCTGCACTTCAAACTTGAGAGTCAGGCCAAAAAAAATTTTTTTGAAAATTTTGAAAAAAATTAGAATTTCCCCAAATCACTAATCTTTCCAAATGCAAAGCATTAAAATCAGCTGAAAAATACAGTGGATTGAGTCCTAAATCTGTCTTGATTTGAAATTATGGTAGATTACCATAATTAATAATTTCTAAAAATAGCCACATTAAGAAACGGCAACCTATTGCTTGTTTCATGTTGCATTATGTGTATGTAAACAAACTATTAAATATATTATATAAAAATAGGGAAATTATATTATTTATCTGACTCCAGATTTTTATTTAAGGTCTATTAAATTTTTAATAATGACTCAACATATTCCTGCATGCGGCTATATCTTTCTTTTAACTATAATAATAAATTTATTAAAGATTTTCATAAAATTTCTATTAGAAATTGTTTAATGCTTAATTATAAACTAACCTAGCAATGGTTTCGTTAGACTGAAACTCCACATGTTACGATTCTCAGGAGTAGGACCAGAAAAAAAATTTTTTTCCGGAAAATTTGAAAAAAGAATATTCCTGAATCACTAGGTCCTTTCCAATGCATTCATTACATGTTGCAAAGCATTAAAATAAACCATAAAAACAAAAATTATGTGGACTGACAACTTCTCCAAGAAATCTGTCTTGATGCAGATTATGTAATTACCATAATAATTTCTAAAAATAGTTCGCCATTTTGCAGCATTGCTGTCATTAGATTTGTGTCACATATTGATACATGTAAACCAGCTATTAAATTTGTGATTAGATAAGTTTTTTGAATGAATGTAATTTTTATTTTATATAATTTGATATATTATTTATCTGACTCCAGATTTTTATTTAAAACACTATTAAATTTTGAATGATGATTTAACATTACTGTGCACAGCTATATCTTTCTTTTAATTTAATAAATTTATAATATTTCTAATAGAAATTTTTTAATTATACAATTAAAAAATGATTGTTCAGTTTGAAAATAACACCCTTGCATCATAATTCTGACCACAATATCACAGGTATATGGTGCTTAATAAAAGTGAATTATCATTAACTGTAATGAGAGGATAAATTTTTGAATCTTATCTTTATAATTTGCATATTATATTATTCGAGAAAAAAATTCATAAATCAAAATTCTTTTTGGTTTGGTTGGAAACTTTTACAATATGTGCTTAAAAAACATATCAAAAAAACATGATAAATTTATTCTCATATTCTAATTTTAAATAATATACAATTAATAACCATCAGAATTGGAGAATGCTTCTGGAAGTTATATTTTATTGCCCTTGTTTGCAAGCAACTCCCACTGATGCACTGTCTCCAAATGACCTTTGACTACCTCAACTTACAAAAGCCACCCCTCTGTTTATAAATGAAACAGGAACCACATTTGTTTTGATATTGGGAAAAGATTTAGGGCTATCACTGCAATCTTTGTTTACATAATTTTGACGAAGAGATATCAGATTACATATTTCATTAAAAAATAGCAACATAACATAAAAAATGATTGTTTTTGCTTTATACAATAGAGACTTGTCAGAAATTAAAACTTTAATTCAATCAGAAGATAGATTAAAAAATAGCAAAAATTTTTAATAAAATCTGGGGAATTTCACAGCCCGCATGAAACCTGATGCCATTGGGTAAACATGACATCACTGCCAGGTTAAAAAATGAATGTTAGAAGATAAATTAATAAACAATACTTGAAGAAATGATAGTTCTATAGGAAAATGGCAGCCTTAACAAATGTTATAAATTCTGATCCCAGTATCAAAATATATAGCATTTAATGTACCCTTAATCTTTCTCTTTAACTGTAATGAGAAAATGAATTTTTGAATCTTCATCCTCGTAATTTGCATATTATACATCTGAGAAAAAATTTCTTTGGTTGGAAATTTTTACAAAATGTGCATAAAAGCATATCAGAGAACATGATAAAATTAGGATGAGATTGAATTTGAATAATTAGCGACTTAACACCACCAAAATTGAAGTATGCTTCTGGAGGTGGTTTTATTTCCCTTGTTTGCATGCCACTTCACTGACACACTACTTCCAAATGACCTTGGAATTCAACAGCTCATAAACTTGACCCAGAGGAGGGTCATGTTTATGAGCTGTTGAATTCCAAGGTCATTTGGTGTCTCAAAACACAGTTCACTATTTACAAATGAAACAGGAATGTGTTTTGACATCAGGAAAAGATTTAGGGCTGTCTGAAATGTAATTTTGTATGCTTACATAATTTTGATGAGGAGGTATCTGATTATATAAAAATTTATTAAAAATCAGGAACATTAAAAACTCCTTTTTCTATATTTTTTTTTTATAATAGCATAGACTTTGACTGAATTTAAGTTTTTATTTCTGACAATGATGTAGATTAAATTAAAAAATTTGCTATTTTTTTTTAACTGTTTCTGACAGCCCACATGAAACATGAGACCACTGCCAAATTAAATAAATTTTTAAAATAACCGTTTCATTCCAATATAATCAGAATCATCTAGTACAAGTGCCAACTTGGGACCACCAAAAATTCAAGAAGCTCTCATCCAAATTTATCGGAACTGTTGTATCATGTTCCATGTCTCCTCCTTAGTTAATTGTTTATTTTTTCAAATTTCTAAATTATAATTTATTGGATCAAGATAAGTTTGGCTCCTTGTAAATAATGATTTGAATAATAATTTTTCTCACACACAATTTGATAAATTAATTTTAAATTTAATTTTTTAAATATCAGAAACAAAGCAGTCAATCCCACACATGATAATTGACATAGAAGTCTGTGTTCTAGATTATAATTAACACAAAAATTACTTTATGGTGTCACTTGATCATTTATTTACATTAATAATATCTCTAGTCAAAACAAGTAATTTGTAGACCAGTTGTGTATAATTATAGACAAAAAGCATACAACAAAGTCAACTACATGACTTTAGGTTATGGGCTAGTTACATTGTGTTAGTTTGTCATGGCTCTCCCCCTTAGTTATCACCTTTATTTGAAAATGCTAATATTACTACTATATTTTTAATTATTTTTGACAGAATTAATTACTTAGAATGACTAAATGTATAGAGAGAATTCAATATCTGCCATTTTTAAAAGGCACAGACAAATCATGAGTAAAAAACTGTAAAATGTGATAAATTATCAAAATTAGTGCTAAATCTGGTGTACAAGATGGCAGTGATTGCAACATACATAATTTACAGCAATATTTATTAATAAAAATAAAATTTTCAAAAAAGTTGACTTTCTTAGACATACAAATATTTTTATATAAAAATATTTGTATGTATCACACATTATTTTAAGAAAATAAGAAGAATGATGACTACACAATTAAAATAATTGTTTAGAGTACTGTATTTCATCCACCAAAAGGGAGAGTACAATTATATCAGATAAGATTTAGCAATATTGAATTATAATATAAATTATCTTAATTCTAAAAATTTTTCAGACTATCAAGTACAGTTATACCTCAACTTAAGTCGTTTTCAACTTTGTTAGTTTTTTCTTAATAGAAAAATTAAGAGTCTGCTAAAGGCTGGGTCTCACAGGTATAAAATGCAATATAAATATGTCAGTGTATTGATGCTGACGATATTACTTCTGCTAAAGAATATTTTATATAACACTTGAATTGACTGCTCAATGTTAGAAAAAAAATGAGATCATTGTTTGATTGGCTACTTGCATGAAAGTACAGTCTGACAAAAAGGTTTTGACATCAGCGGAAAAGATTCGGCTTTCGTACAATATGCAAAAACTGATCTAGTCATTACTGCAGTGGTTGATCGTTGTAAGGTACAGTATGGATAGCAACCATTCCATCTGATGATTAACAACAGGGGGTGGAAGGAATATTGATGGGATATAAACTTTACATACAAGAAAACAATTTTGTTTACTATTTTAACTTTTATTTATACATTAAATAGTTTAACAAATATTAATAAAATAAATTAGGATCGTAACTTTACTGGCAATAACTAATTATTAAGTAATAAGATGCTTTGCATACCGAAGTATTCTTTAATACTGTATTTAAAGGCATGAACTAGGTTGTTCAAGTTGAGTGCGAATTATTTCAAAATGCCACCTACTACGTTTAAGGATT
>WUQG02116577.1:0-25079 GCA_011317285.2 Androctonus mauritanicus | reverse complement strand
ACACGAATCGAAACGATACGCTAGGGAAGGGCACTCACCTTAAGTGTTGTGACAGAATGTCCCGAATGGTGTAAAGCAAAAGAGTGGTAAAACAGTTCAATTTTACGCTCCGCCAACTGCGGTAGTAATGTACAGATTCGGCAGAATAGGCACAAAACACAATTTTATTGAAAGTAGTAATAAATATGTAACTTCAATACTCTTTTAAAAATAAAACTGATTTTTTTCCTACACAATATAAAAAAAAAACTTCAATTTTTTTTCTTGAAAAAAAAATAAAAGAAACATCATAATCAAACTTAAAAGTTTGTTTTACACATTATGACTTAAATAATAACTATGCTTCTTTTTATTTACGGTGCTTAATCATTCTTTTCTGTGCTAACTTTTAAATGTTTCTCGGTAATAATTTCTTTATAGATATAGCTGAATACCTGCTCTGCTTGTCACTTTAATTATATTTCCCGCATTTTCACTGCTATACAAAAAAGAAGGAAGAGGCTGGAGATTCAAGAATCACAGCCTAATTACTCCGCCTTACAGTGTTGTGTTGAAAGACACCAGTAATTTTATTGATTACATTTTGCTTCCTTCGTGACATCCTCGCTCTTGGAACCAACTTGGCTGTCGCCTTTCAACTTGTTTTGTCTGTTTGGATGTCAGTTATTTTCCTTTAATTTCTTTAAATCTTTTAAAGAAAATAATCTTTTGTATTGGTATTTCTTACAGTATTTTCATGCAAATTTTATTATTATTATTTTTTTAATATCAAACAATATCTTTTGTCTAAATTGTGCAATGATATATACTTAATATCCACGAGTTAATATAAATGATTTTTTTCATCTCTAAGTTTCTTTTAATATATTAAAACAATTTTATATAATTTTTAAGTTTGTTAATTATAGTTGATAATTAACATAGCTTACTTGAAAGAATGTAAAATAATTTTGGTTGTATTTTTAATGAATTAATTTTTTTATTCTAATTCTTGTGATATTATCATATGATATATAATGACATAATTAAGCACAGATAATATTACATGTATCATACTTTATGATTGATATAGCATCATATTAAGGAGATATATCACTTAAAATAATGCAATGACATCAATAGTCGTTATTATTATGCTTAAAAAAACACGAAAAGTATTTTAAAGTAATTCTACTTCTTAGCAGAAGGGAAAAATAAAGTTAATTTTGTTTTTTTAATTTTTAAAATTTAATTTCCGTTTTCGCAATCGCCTATTTACCAAAAGCTTACCAGTTTGACTTACGTATTAAAAAATTATTATTTTAATCATACTTTTTAAACTTAATTATATTTTCTTTACTCATTAAGTGACGCATTTTTTTTGCCACTGAAATTTATTATTATTATTTTTTCTTCTTTTACTTCAATCCATTTATTTACATCTGACTCAATTATAACATTAAAGGTTTCGTTCTTTTCAAATTCAAGTCACTTTGGGATTTGAAAAGGGAAAGAAAAACTTAATTAAGAGAACAATCATGCATAAGATTTTTAATACTTTTCCATTCTAGTTAAACAAATAATATTTGAGAATATTCTTGGGAATATTTTTCCATTACAATTTTTATTCAAATATATTTTAAAAAAAAAATAATAATGAATAACTACACTTGGTCAGTTTTAATTTTTTTTAAGAAATGAATTCGTTTTTTTTTTTTTTTTTTTAATTATTGTAGATCAGATGCACTGAAGTGTGGTTTATAATATGGAAGATTGTTTTTATCTTATTTTTTTACTTCTTAAAAAAAATTCACAAATAAAATTTTTCGTTAGATAGAGAAAAACAGTAGGAAAAAATACAATTCTTTTTTTCAGTAAAATTCTGATGCAGATATTAAATCAAAATCGAACATATAGAGAAAGCTTTTTTAAACTTCGTAAACTTAAAACATTGAAGCAATTTTAAGAGTGAAATTTTGTTAGATTAAATCTATTTTTTTATGTCATCTTCGTTTTTCATAAAAAGTATAATTGATAATTGTAAAAATTTGGAAAAATATAGTTAAGTTACAACTGAAAGAATGACTACTATTGACATTGAACTATTATCGAGTTTAACTACAAACTACTATTTTCAGAATGAGCTATTATTTACGGAGTGCAGTCAACTATTATTTTTAGAATGAACTATTACTGTACATAGAATTTCGTGGTTCATTCGAGGATCATGTTGAACCACGAAATTTTAATGGAAAGACATAATAAAACTAAATCTGTTTAGGAATCAAAATCATTGGTGTATATTCTAATACGATACGGCATTAGGTTGTCAAAAGTTAATTGAAACGTGTAAGTCTATGTTAAGCTAATAGATTCAGAATAGAATACGAATGTTTCTGCATTATTAATTTTTATACGATGCAGCAATCGTAAAAATCACTATAAAATTGGAATTGTCTTAGGTAATTGCATCACCTTCCGTAAAAGTGATGACTAGCGAAAGATAACAGGAACGCCTTCCATATTCCCAGGAGATACGCCAAACCAACATAATTACATCGATTAGCGATGTGAAGCTTTCTATCCTACCTGCGGGCAATTAAGTGCTCTTCAGGTATGTAAGCTCAACCACCTTTTGGAAAGGAAACAATGTACTTGACATTATTATAGCAAGAACTTTAAGCTGCTGAGTCAGTCAGATCAAAACTTTTGCTGTTTTAGCTTTTGCTGATTTTAAGCTTCTTAAAGGCTATCGTCCGTTTCGTCCGTTTCGTAGATTAAATCGATATTGTGCAAACATTTTTACATAAATAATCAAACCAGTTTATTAATCATATATATATAAACAAACAGTATCTCATTATTTATCTATTTCTAACAAGTTATTTATCCTTTCATAAATTAACCATTAGATGTTGTTAAATTTTTATATACTTATTTAATGATTTTTAGTTACAAAAAATATATATATATTTTTCAATATTTTCACTCGATTCACGAAGGAATTCCAAACAGAAAAAATAATTGCAAAGTTATGCATATTGGGAGTGATATTGAATTACAGATCAATAGTGCTAACAAAAACCCCTTTTCGTGTAATAACATTGTCTCTCTGTATCAAAAGCAACTCTTTCTGCAATATCCCAGTGGGTAACTTCATTTGTTACGGAGTGAGAATCTCTTATCAGCCTGAGGTTAGATCACATTCTATCCACGAACTTCACCCTAAAAATAAATTATCAATCAGTAGTACATGACGAAAACCATTCGCTCAAAAACTGTCATGAATCGTTTTCCCATCGTGTATCGTTTTATTCAATTAAGGGTGTTAATACATTAAAGTATTTCTTATCTTAAAATGTTTCTGGTTAACTTAATTGTTTCCCATGTGTTGTTATATACATCATACTAAAGAAGAAAAAATATGACAAATAAATCTCAAAAGTGAAAATTATTATTAAAAAACCATTTTCTTTAATCAAAATATGTCAATTTTATTTTATATGCAAGAATTTTTTGTAAAGATTGTTATGTTTTTCAGCTAAATTTTAAAGATTTTATTCAGCTACAAATTCATTTTTGATTTTTAAAAAATTTTCAAAATAAAAAAGAAATACTGAGAGCTAACATGTTTTTATATGACAGTAGCCAAGTACAGCTTTCCTTTAACCTCAAGAATTATTATCGTAAGGGTCTTAGTGAAAGAGGAACCTCTACATACTAGTAATTGAACTGATAAGACGAAATTGCAGAAGTTCGGCAAAAATATAAACAAGTAAAAATATCTGTAGGAAATAAATTTATATTATTTTATCGAAGTTAAAGTGATTACCGAGTGTAATGTCATCAGAAAATATATATTACGAGTTAAATGATGCTATATATCAATTTGTTGACGTAAAATCATGTTGGAAAATAAAATACAGAGAAAAATAAAGTTTCATAAATAATCAAAACTGTACTTCCTGTTCTATTTACGAAATCGTTTTTCATTGTTTCTAGATAAAACTTTTACTTTTCCTGTAGAAATTTGTCATCTTGACAAAAAAAAAAAAAAATAGTATTGTTTTTGTGTGTTGCTTCAAAGTAATAACCTTCAAACAACCGTTCGAAAAGATGCATTTAGTCAAAGAACAAACACTTAACAGTCGTCACTTTGAAGATGACAAACTATTTGTCTTATCAGGTTTTAAAGCAGAGAATTGTAGTATTTTCCTTTCTCAAAATCATCAAATAGCTACAGAAAATATTTTTCAATAAGAAAACTAAAGTTAAAATATTTAAGTCTTACTAAAACACTGTATTTAAATATATGTTACACGGTACTTACGCGTTTCATAAATATAATCATCTTCTTAAAATTTTTTAGGTTTAAAATAGTAAATATCAAATAAAGTTTTATTTACATAAAGCTGCAATTCCGAGAAAACAATAATACTTAACACAGATTGACTGTAGTTATTTTAAAGTAGGCTGTGACCATTTGTCAGCGTGTAGAGTCATCTTCGGGAGCTGCAGTCATACAGCTGAAACTAAATCTTCAGAACTCAGCCTGGGGTGAGGTCTATCCTACAACAAAACGGAGGCGTATAGCAAGGGGGGAGTATAGGGGGAAATTTGTTTTTCTTCCTCTTCCTCAAGTCGTACGTGCTGTTCTCGCATTCTGAAAGATGCGTTTATATTTAGAAAATGCCACTAGGAATCTGGTTCTATATTTGTAAACGAAGCTAATATAATGTATGAAAATTTTAGTTTTAGCGAAGTTTTTTTTATTTTTTTAATCAAAGGCGGATTTCTTCTATTGGTTTCTTGTAAGAATTATTAAGAAGATAAAAGTTTACTGCTTTCTTTTTTTAACTTAAAAAAAAAATAAAGACAGACGAATTTATTCGATGCGGATAATTATATTATACAACTACAGATTCGATATTTAACATTTTATTGGTACTATATAGGTCAATAGAAACACCACAAACAAAAAAACATTCTACTGTTCTCCTATATATGGCACCTCTCGAAACAACAATAAATGAAGAGGTCTTGTGCTTTTCTAGTATCACAACTTCTTCTCTCATGGGCAAAACCATCTACTCAAATGTTATCCTACCATAAAATAAGATTGTGACAATATTATTTAAAAAAAAAAAACGAAAATAAATTATAGTATAGTCAACTTTCTATATGTTTTCTTAAAGAATATTTTTCTTAAAATACAAATAAATCTGTATTTATTTATATTTTATTATTTGACTTAAATAATTTTAGTATTTATAAATTATATATATATATATCGTTTTCAGACAATAAATAAAAATAATTCGATTTTTAATTTAATTATTTAGCGTTTAAATGAATTTTTTTTTAAATAAAATAAGAGGTATTTATGATGAAATGAAGCTAGAAAAGTTACAAATAGATTCTATTTTTTATTAATTCTTCAGAATGGTTGGCTTCAACTGTTTAAATTTACTAATCTCGTTGTCAGTGAAGGGAAAGAATATTTCAAAAGGACTTACTCCAGCACAAAAGAATTGGATAGAAGTACAAATATTGATTCTTTACCATATAGCGAATGAAATGCATTGTTTTCACGGTTCAACATAAAAACCTCGATCAATGTAGAAAGTATAATTTGAGATGGGAAGATTTCATTCGTCTTTTTTGTATCTTTATTTGTTTATTTATTTTATTTCCTTTCATATGTCTATATATATATATCTGATATACACTATACAACATATATATATATATATATTTTTTTTTTCTTCATATCTTTCAATTTTTAAACTACTTTTTCATAGTTTTTCGAATCATATAAAATATTTTTGGTGAAAATTCTTATTTAAAGTCTGAAGCCGAGTGAAATGAAATTTTTTGTCTTTCAGTTTTATAATATAAATTTTTATAGTAAACGGTCAGTATTTTTATTCATACGATCATATTTACTGTATACGAAAAGAAAAATATACTGCCGAAAAATAATTTTTATTGGAACATTTTATATTAAATTGTTCATTTTTTTTTAATTTAATAATATTCTATTAAATTATTAAGTTATTTCTCATTCTATTTTCTACACAAAGAGCTTGTTATAAAAATTTTAGATTATTTTTTTTTTTACTTTTAATCTCCTTTATATTTTAAAAGGTCATGCTTAACAATAATAAAAATTATAAATGATTTAAAAATTATTTTATTTTGTAATATTTATTAGTTAAAAATCATTCAAAAGAATTTCGAAATTTAAATTATCTTATAAACTTCTAATTTAAAACATAAATTTCATAGTAACTAAATCATTTTCAATTAATTTAAAACAAAAAATTAAAAAAATATATTTTACGATGAAAATTTATGTTTGGCTTAAAGTATCAGCGAATTATTCTGAACTGCGTATCTCAAAATATCAGAAAATGACTAGAAAATTGTTCAGAATTTCATAAATATTCAACCGAAACTTATTAAAATTTAATGAATGATAACTATTGCATAAAATGCATATAAGGTTAACACTACACTATCATCTTTCAAATATTTCAAACTGAAACATAACATCAACAACAATCTAATTATTCCAAATTTTATTATATTATAGCAAAATAAACAATATATTGTTCAAACTTATTCAGAAAATTTCCTTAATATTATAGATTTTAATTAGAAAATTAAATATTTAATAAATTCCTTAAAATGTTTCGCATTTATGTTCCTGTAATGTGTTTTGCACCATACAAATTCTCATTTACATCGCGTTCAAAATTAATCAGATTAAAACTTCTCCAATTACTGTTTTTTAATACCTTTCGAATCTTAAATCCTTCGTTTCTTTAATTGTCAATAAAAAAAAGAAATTAAAAAAAAATATATTTAAAGCTACATATTAATCTACAGAATGGCTTTAGTTGGCAGTATTAAATAAATACCAAAGACATTTTTAGGAGAGATACACTCTTATATTGAATTTTTGTCTGTAAGAAGATATTGAAGAATTCTTTTTTCACGTCTGAGTAAGATAATTAGAAGATTAGAAGTCATCCTTTTTATAACATTTTAAGAGATTACAATCTATTGATAAATTCAATTAATAGTAATTATGTTATTGTTTAACATTTTTACTTGTTTAATCTAAAATAAAATATAACTCATATAATTAATTATTATTGTTACTTTTCAAAAAAATTATTAGAAAACGGTAATAAAATTACAGTAATTATTCTTTCTGTTTATTTTTTGATATACTGTATTTATTTCTGTGAATATATCGAAAAATAAATTAATTAAAATTAATTTATTTTTTGGTATATTTTAACTAATTGCTAAAAAATTGTTTATTTAAATTTTTATTATTTTTTGTGAATCAAATAAAATAAATGCTGAAATTAATTAAGCATTCTTCTATAATGCTAACGTTATGTTTTAAGAATATGAACGTTAATATAATAAAAATAGAAAAAAATCGTATAAAAATGCAAATTAATCAGTAATTTAAATTTTTATAATAATATTAAAAAATTTTATTTGTTAAAAGTATAAAAAGATTATATTTTTAAAAAATATACAGTTTTCATATATTAAAGAATATTTTTAAATTATTAATAACTTAATAAAATTTAAAATTTTTTATTATTGAAAAATATTGACTTTTTCTTATATTGCTAATAGAGAGATATTTTCTATTTGAATGTTTAAATTAAGTAAATTATAGAGTTATATAGAATGACTATATTAAGATTTATTTATTTTCACCATATATAGAACAAACAAATTATCGGAATGTGTACATATTTGTAGATAATATGATGCAGAAAAGTAAACAAAAAGTTACTAGCTTAGGAATTAATACGTTGATTTAGAGATTACTGACACAATGATGATGGAAGTTGCTTAATAAAGAAAATGTTGGATATGATGTGGTCCATAACATCTAATTCAAATAATGTGTCGTAATATCAGCATATATGACGAAACATGTTCAGTCTTTTAATTACTACTATCGTTAAATGATTCTCTTATTGATATAAGTTTATAGGAATCTCAAGACATTTATGTGTTGGAAAGAGAGAGAGAGAGAGTAATTAATTTGCCAAAAGCAAATGATAGTCCTTATCGTTTGCAGATCTTGTTATTGACTAATAGAAAAGATTTTTTTTTGGTGAAATCAACCATAAAATCGCATCAAAAGTATTGATTCGCATGTTGATACAAAAATAATTGGGATAATCCCATTGATTACTCTTAGTGAATTTTAAAAATTCTCTTCTACACTACCTCTTTATTATGTTTACGAAATATGAATTGAATCCAACTGTTTGTTGCGCAGTGAATCAATAGAGTGAATTTTAATTACGATCAACTGTATATTAATATAATATATTATAGATTGATTATAATTGTTTAATTTATGAAATTAAGTTAATTAATGTGCATATATGTATGATATACAATATATTCATTATTATTAATATTCAAATGAAATTTTTATAATACTAAATATAAAAAAAATGTTTGATATACTGATAGATAATTTAAAAAATGTTAGCAATAAATAGAAAAAAATTATTCTAGGAAACTGGCATTCTGCTATTAAATAGAAAAGAAAAAATATTTCGAATATATATCAATATAAATACTTATTGCAATTCTCATTAGGGAAAAAAACGTTCCAGTATCGAAACACATTTATTACATTACTGTTACAAATAAAAAAAAAGAAATAAATAGGACGCTTGGTTACAAACAAAGTTCCAAAAGTAATTCATTACTAAGAAAAGAACATTCTGCTAAACTCAATAAGTGAACAAACAAATCTAAAAACAAACTAAAAGAGTTAATTACGCTTTCTTTTTAATAATTAATCTTAAAAGGATAAAGGTTATTGAAACATGATTTTCCCAAATGACCTATTTCAACAAAATTAATTACAGGTTTTCTTCGTTGAAAATTTCCTCCAAAACTCATTCAGTTCGATAGCTCCTGCGAGACAAGCAAACTAAAACTGAATTAGCTGCCATTAACTTTATTAATCTATGATGCGGACCCTACTTACAGCATATTCTAATCTCATTGTTCTTACTACTAATGATGGGGATATTTTCATACTTAAAATTCAACACTGTTTTGATGGAGAAATCCATCTTTCTCTAAATTTTATTCACGTACCAGGTGCAAACTTTGTTCGTTTTGTGAGAAACTGGCAGCTTGCCTAGAAAAATTCTTCTTTATATATATATATAAAACTTTTCTAAAGAAAATTTTGATATATGTGTATAGTATAAATATATATATTTAAAAAATTATTTTTTGATATATCAACTAATAGAAAAAAATTCAAGATATAACAATCTATTATATATATATATATTATTAGAAATAGGTTCTAATATATCTTTAAACTAGAACTAACTTTCTACAGTTTCAATTATACTATATTTTGCAAAATAAGAATAGTGACATATTTTATGCAAAAATTAAATTAGACTTTTTTATATTATTTAAAAAAATAATAATACATTATACATAGGTTATATATTTATATAATAATTATCTATTTTTATTCTTTTAATAAATATTGAATAATTTTTTCAGATTTTTAAATATGCAGTACGTTTTTCAAGTTTTCTTACTATATTTTATAAAAATTATATTAAATTTCTATTTTAAAACAATAATAATTTTATACTTTTATTATAATAATAATACATTCATTAGCATAATAATAAACTCAAAGAAAAGATTTAATTTATTTTTAAATTAAAAATAAATTAAATATTATAAAAATTCATTAATTTAATATGATAATATGTCATTTATATTAATACTTTACATGGAATTGCACTTAGAAACATTTTAAAAGTTAAATAGATAGCCAAAAAAAAAGAATATTTAATTTTTTTTTTAAATAGCTAATAAAAAAACCAATAAAAATATGTAAACAGTTAATACAAATTTTATGCATAAAATTTGTGTTAGCATAAAATTGAAGTTTTTTAAAAAAAAAAATATCCATTTATTAGAATATTTTAATCGTTTTGAATGCGTACATATAAATCAATCACATATATAATATGCAAATATGTATACTCGCTTTTGACGAAATTTAAAATAGAATTTTGTTGTAAAGCGGATATAAACAAATATTACGTATAACTTACAGTTAGATGCAACAAACAAATATAATCAGAAATAGGCCTATATAATGGAAGAGGGAATTAAGGATTACAAATATCGTATGTTTACATTTTGAGAAATATTATCAGTTCAATTAATTGAATGCTGATGAATATCTCTAAACTCGATATAACAACATTTGATACTCAACGATTGTCTTTCATTAGCCAGAAATTTAGAATTAAAATTCAATTTAAAATTTATATATTGTTTTCATTAATTAATGAAAAATATACCGAATATTTATATAATTAAAGAAATTATTGAAATAAAAATTTATTTTTATGTATTTTTATATAAAAAAACCTTTCAAAGTTTTAAATAAATCTTTACGTAAATATGAGATTATCTTGTATACAAATAATAACTCTTTGTATTAGTTAAAATAATTTTAAATTCTTGGTTAATTGTTAATTAAACCAAGCAATAAATATGATGTACATTATTAATTACAAGATTTTAATAAAATTAATATATATATATCAAATTAAGGCGATTTAACATTTAAATCTGTCATTTTTCTGCTTAATTATAATTAATTTTATTCAGTTAATATTAAACATTAATCGTTAACATGTATTTCATTATGGTAATTTTAAATATAGTATATTAAAATAACGAATTAATTTTAATTAAATGCCAAGCAAATATTTTGATTTAATGTAAAATCATAAAATGAAATTAATTGCATCCACCGAAAAAAAAAATCATCATTTTAAAACTGAATTAATTAAAATTTTATCAAAAAATTAAATCTGATTACAAAAATATATATTTTATCCACTGTTTTGTAAGCAGAATGATAATATATCCTAAAGCAGCACAATCTTTGAACTAATGATGTAAACTGTTTGCATTTAGTAGCCTGTGCACTAATTGATTGTAATTTAGTTTAGTCACACCCACATTGCTTTGTCTTGTGGTTATTATAAATGGCGATGCTGCTAATATCTTTACTGAATGATTAAATATACCTCATGGAGGAACATAATGAAAATAATTTTTCGTCGAATTTCATTACATTTTTTTTTTTTCTTAAAAATCAAAAATAAACAATATAACGATCGAATAAATCGTGCTTTGATTATATGTGTCAGCCATTAAAAATTTTATTTGAATTAAGCACGTTAATGTTGCAAAAAAATTACTATTAATAAATATAATTTTTATGAATTTCTTGTACAAAAATCTCCAAAAAAATAATTTAGGTTAAATATGAAATTTATAGCAAATTTAATTTTTGTATACCTACTTCCCATTTGTTATACAATAATGTTTGTATTGTTGTTATTATCATATAAAACTAATAAATAATAATTTCCTTCCTGCAATTAAAATCAATAAGGGAAAACGTTAAAAATGAGAACATGCTCAAGACAAAGAATGAAAAAAAAAAGCTGGAAAAACAAACAAGAATTAATGATAGCTCTTTAATCGTTGAATATTTTAAATAAATTATACTATTTTACTTTTACAAGCATTTAAATTATCATTAGAATTGTTTACGTGCTGGATTCGTTATTGCACCTTAAATAACCTGGTCTGTAACTACACAACAAGATATTACAAACAGAAAGCTTCCTGACACCAGTTTGGAATGTAGGACGCTATTTTTTCACTTCTGTGAGTTCACTGGCATAGCTATGAACAAATTGGGATTTTGGCAGCGGTGCATTTAACATCCTCTTACTAACTGTTCTCAACCTTGGATTAATTTTAGCTTATTTTATGGGATAAGCTATAATTTATAATTGTAAAATATACTTAAAAAAATTTTTCCATTATTTTTCAAATTAAATAAGTCATTTGCTATACTTCCCATGGAGAAAAAAAATACATGCATAAATAGTTTCTTAAATATATTTTTTTGCACGTAATTTTCTTTGGGAAATTTATAGCAATAAAATTAATTAAGAATTTTACGAGATTTTATTGATAAAATTAAATTTTGGAATAAACAATAGCCGAACAATGTATGCTAACGTATACAATTTTGATCAACTATACTTCTCTGCTAATAGCTTAACAGAATCTATTTATATCTTTAAAGCGGTTGTTTACCTCTCTGGGGTAAAATAATGCGATATAAAGACGTATAAACACCGTATAAAGGAAAATTTCGAAAAGCATTCGAAACTTACATATATAAAAATGTTTTAAAACTATTTTACATCTTCGTGAACACAACACTTAAACGTGTTAAAGTAGTTAGAAATGTTGTAAAATATGTTTTAAAAATAATAAAATTTTAACAACGCATCTTTTACAGCTTTTGTATAACATAAATTTCTTTAAAATATCTAGTTTAAGTTTTCGATAAAATACACAAAAATATATTTAATTTTTTTTTACTTTTTATTAAAGTAATTAAGCTGTCTCTCTTTTCATAATTAAGATTAATTAAAAATTAATTGAGAGCTTTTATTTAGTTAAAAAAATAAATATCTAACGTGTGTGAATGACAGAACATAAAGGATGCTATTCTCAGAAAATTTGCATACTAGAGTCCTTTTATTCTCCTCTTCGCTAATAAGATTTTAATAGCTTTAACATCCGTTACCTAAAACCCAGTACAGTTTACGAAGGAAAAATCGAGAATTAAAAAAAATGCATATAGAAACTCAATGAAGTATAAATATAAAAATTTTAGAAAGTTAGAAAATAATGTTTGAAAAAAAAAGGAAAAAATAAGTACTGTTTACAAATTATTTAATAATTGCCTGTAAATGTTGTTCTCTGTCGTTGTTAAATGTTATGCAGAGAAAATAACCAAAACGAAAAAGGTCGCTTTGCTTTTCTTTATAATTTTTGTTTTAATTAATGAACTTATACAATGATCTGTATATATAAAAAAATGTTATATATTAAATATTAAATATTATATTTTATTAAGTTTTTGAGTAAACAAAATGTGAATTTTATATACTTTTTAGTTTCAGAAATATAATTTTAATATGAGTTTTTATATTTTATTAAAATTGTTTATCTGAATCGTATTTTTAAGATCGTAACAATATTATTATAAAAATAAATTTAGTATAAGTTAAGGATTATATATTAAATGCAATATATATGAAAATGTCAGAATTTTAAATATTTAAAGTAAAAAAATAAAATATTTTTTTAAGTTACATTTGTATCATTTATTTCTTTAAATAATAACATAATATTATTTGGAAATTTATGCGAAAATAATAAAAATATTCTACGTACTAAACAATTTTCAATTATATTATTTTTAATACACAGTATATTAACCTATATATATTTTTCATATAAAAAATTAGAAAGCGTTTTAGTATTTCGTGACAAAATTAAAAAAAAAAAATATATATATAAAAAGAAAACTGATTTACATAAATTTTTTCATGGAAAAAACGAAATCTTAAATTGATTTCAGGAATAAATACCAAAGTCACGCTATAACAATAGTATATATTAAAATAAGTTTAATCTGTAATAAATCTATATATAGTATTATTTTATTTCGTTAAAAACAAATAAATAGTTAACGATCAATATATGCTACCTAACTAATTGTGATCAATGAATACAGATAATCATACATAAAAGTGAATTTATTAGTAACACATGTTATGTGAAGATAATGAAAATAGATCGATCCTTTATATAGAAAGACAGAAGGATATCAATAAATGATATATTATCATTTAATCAATAATAAAGATCTGTTGTACGCAAGAAATCATCTGAAGTTTATTTATTTATTATTAAATTTAATAAATATGTTTGGATTTTGACGGGATAATTCATGACTATGAAGTTTGTATTATTTATTATTTCTTAACTTATTCTATCTTAAGCATATTGTAGGCACATATTCTATACTTTCGAAAGTATATTTATTTCCACTTTCAACCAAAGTTATAGCAAGAAAGAGGAGATGCACAGTCAGCCACTCTCTCTCCTATAAATCATCAGTAGAAGTGGTAGGTAGTAGTCTCAACGTCAATTTTCTTAAGTGATAAGTGGTAGCTCGATCTGTCCTCTACTAGCATATAACCGAAGAAAAATATACGATTAATGCTTCAAATTTTATTGTTCGGTTTTTCACTATTTTTTTGAAATATTGAATTTTTGCCTATGTTTTGATACAATGGTATGGAAATGTATTCTATCTGCGTGAATAAAAATACATTGGATATTACTGATAAGAAAATATGATATTTATGCTAAACTGATATGGAGTTTAAATGTTTCATGAATTAGCATTTTAAATTAGTTTTTATCTCGATTATTTTCATTAAGAGTATAAATTCAATCCAATTAACGTTTTTACTACTAGTCAGTAAGTTTTGAAAACATTGATGTTTTTATCTCTATTATTGAGAAATGAATTCTGCAAAGTTTAATTTTGATTTATAATTTTAATTGTTTATCTATTTAGTAATTCAAAAGTTTAATTTTAGTTAATCAATAACTCAAAACTATGCTCAGTCATAACAAAATACATAAAAAGGTTACCATACGTCGCTATAAATACTAAAATAAATGCTATCAATATAATACCATTCTATATAAAAAGACCTCCAACATCATAGAATTATTTACAGTATAAAATATAACTTATATTTATAACACTATAGGTAACTGCAGGTAACGATTTTATATAGCTATCGTACAAATATAGAAACACATAAAAGGTTAATAATATATCTCACAGATTTGAATAGGAAGATACAATTGAATTCAACACAACACATAAATTGTACTTTGTAACACAACATATGTAAGAAAAACAATATTAACAGTATTATACATGACAAGTACTGTATAGATGCAACACGATTTGAAGAATGTACAAATTACGACACAGATAATATTTTCAGAAAATTTATTTTGTTATATTTTATTTATTGTTATGGCAGTAAACGCTTATTATGATATATTATTTCATTATTAAGGATATCGCTTTATACAAATCGATTTTTAAAATCAATTTTTGATAAAAAAAAATAATGCGAGATTTGAAAATATAAATAAATCCTATATTCTTTCAACGTAAATAGCATAAAAAATTATTTTATTCTATATATTTTTTGAATATCTGTATATATAGATTCAGCGAGATTTGCTTTCAAATTATATTTTAAGCTATGCTTGAATAAAATACGGTCGAGTTTGTCTAAAACATAACAGCTCCCATAGTGTATACTAAGTTTTCGGCATACAACAAAAAGATTTAGTAAATTTAGTGAACAAACAGTGCACTTGCTATTTTAAGGTCTGATTTTTAAAAGATATAACAAACCAGGATCTAGTGAGTCAGAGATGACGTATATTTTTTTTTTGCGTGTGTATGACTTCAACTAATTAACTGCAAAAATGTTAGATTGTTTTTTATATAATTTAACTTAATTATATTTCTAGAAACAATTGATTTTTACTTTAATTATTCTAATTATTTAAAAGAGACAATTTAACTATGAGAAAATTTAAATTTCTGTTAAAAAGTTTTAAACTTATTATTGTATTGATTTACGGTTTTAAAATATTTCCCTAGATAGTAATTAAACTAATGATTTAGAATTAAAATTAATTAATTGTAAAAGAGGATAGTAACAAAATAAAAATGAAGAAAGTTGATTTAAATTATCTAGCGATTATTTTAATGAAGTTTTTAATTCTTAGAAGACTGTATAAAAAAGAATTCTATCACCAAACAAAAAAAAATTTTATATTAATTAACCATAAAATTTAAAAAATTTAAGCATATTATGAAAATAATATAAATATCTTTTTGCATTATAATAAGCCATAATTTTTTCTATAACTATTTTTTTTCTTTTTTTTTGAATTTGTGGAAATAAATTGGAAAGGATCAACATATTTTTATTCCAATAAAAAATAAATTCTCTAATATATTTTTGTAATATGTATAAATTCAACACAAACTTCCTTTTCATAATTTATCATTCCTACTCAGAACAGTTTTTAGTTTAACAAAACAAAAAAAAAAATAATAATAATAATAAATTTTCCAATATATTTGAAATAAAAACATATTTGTTTTATTTCATTTTTCTGTAATTTAAAGAAAAAAGTATAAATTACAAACTCGAAGAAAACAGTACATTTTTTACCAGACAAAAAAATAAATTATATAACATGCAGTGATATTTTTATCATTATGAATTGAACATAATACCACTAACAAAGTTTAAATAGATCAAGTGGTTTTCTGAGCATTCTTAAAAAATAATTTTATTATAATATAATATACTTAGTAAAATATATTATTACTATTTTCAATTTTATAAATAACAAAATTTTATTATCAGTATTAATAAATTTAATTTAAAAAATATTGATTGGAAATTTCAGTAAAAAATAATTTTTAACGCTTAATGTTTTCGTTAAACTTTTTAAGATTAATGTAAACAATATATATGTTATAAGTTATTTGTTGCATTATTGATAATGCAGAAAGAAAATAGTGCAGTACATACATCGACGCGCAATGATTCTATTTGTCAGCTACCTTGAGGATTATGAGCTGGTATGTGGCAGGTGATTTCTCTGCCACACTTGGGGTCACAGCGGGCGGTTTCCTTCAACCTATCATGCCTTATGATGAAGTGAAGCCACTGCCTATCAGCGTACATCCTTATCAAAGAAAAACACCAAACGAAATTATAAATTAAGCATGTCGTCCTTCAATAATTACAATACAGAACTCGTAAGTGCATATAGATTTATAAAGATATACCGTAACAAAATAGGAAAGTTTTGATCCTCAGGTTATGTAAAATCAGATATGCTTTCTTCCATTTTCGACTGCCGCATCATCCATTAGCTATTATATACGATATTAGATTGATATCCATTTTTAGATATATATTTATTCCTGAAGGAAAATCGAATTATAAATTCTGTATCGAATTATTTTCGTCCTTGCTACAAACAACATTTCTGCTGTATTTGTTTTTGGTTTTATTTTTGCATATTAATGATAATTTTTATTTTTTTTTGTTTTACGTACAGTATTACGAAAAAGAAAAAAAAATAATTATATATCATTATAATTTATTTTATTAAAAACTGTTATGGTACTAAAATAAACAAAAAAATAAAATCTAATTACTTTAGATGTAATGCTTTTAGATACATTTCTAATAGAGAGAAAAAATTCCCGACATACTTTTACAGTTACAAAATAAACTAGTGAATGTTCTAGTAAACTTTCACACATCATTGTCGAGTTAGCAAAATATTGATAAGTAAATGTTTGTTTTATCGAATAAAATCAGTGATTGTAGTTTAAAATATTTCAACGTCGACAATACAGAATAGGAGGTATTGATAAGCACAGATGTTATCAATCTGGAAAAGGGAAATATTAACTATATATTGCCACCTGTGACCGAATATTAGTACGACTGATAGGCTGGCTGTTCTCCAAAACTCTCAACATGCCGGAAAGTATGACTCATACAAAGAACAGCATACAAAATCACTCTTCGATTAGGAGAGGAATGGAGATGCTTTCATTCAATTTTATACAAGTTTCTTGTGCAAATTATTCGTTCCTTCAGCTATGTCAAGAAGTAAATAAGTCCCAAAAGAATCGCAGAGATATTACCAAAATATTATAGATGCTGAATTAATATAAAATATTTTATAAATGTTAGATATGTAAACTATATTCTATATTCGAAACCAAGAAACAATCACAAAAAAGAAATAGAATTAATGAGATATAGATGCAGATAGAAGATGCGGAGGAGCTTCTCCTATATCGCAATATGACAGAATTGATCAGTAAAATAATTTATAAGATATATCCTCATTAAAGGAAATAAATCATCAATATTTTAGTTCCTATATAATATCTTTACCAACTTACCCTCTACTACATCATTAGAGTTACGATGACAGTAACCCAGAGCTGCAATCTTAATTGGGGTAGTTTGCCAAACGAGAAAAACTTGGACGTAATAACTCTTGTTTAAATTATTAACGAACTATTTAAATCAGAAAATTCGATTTAAACGGATGAATATACAATTTAACATTAAATGAAGCTTAATTGCTGAATGATGTTGCAATATATTAAACGATATTAATTTTCATGTTTACATTAAAATATATTAAAATAAATGTTTACTAAGCTTGGAAAATTTCGTGTATAGATATACTTAATTAATTTTGTTTTATTAATTAAAGCATTTTATGTAGATTAAAAAAATATATATTATTTGTATGTAATAAATAAATATTTTTTACAGGGGCTAATAGAAATGACTCTTAATAAATAGGTGCCATATTAGTAAAAGTTTTTAATACCAAAAACAGTTTATAAAACATTAAAGGAAATGAGTATAAATATTATGATTGCAACATCTGAAACTATCTCTATAAATCTTGCATTTAATTAGAAAGAAGCGACGAATGGTTTTAGAGAAAGAACGCAGAGAGTGGATCCATTTTTCTCATTCCAACTACAAATTACATTAAGACGATAGCACGAACTCAGAACGTGATATCCTCATAATCATTGCTCAAAATTTCTCGCATAATACAACATTTATTACTTAATAATAACTACTTTATTAATAAATTAAGCATAATATTTTCCCGCTTATTTGAACAATTCTTAATAAAAGGAAGAAATAAAAACAAAATAAACTAACTAGGTTTTTCTTCCCGTTTCATTAATATCTAGAACTTTACCTGATAATGCAAACGAAAACAGCCAAATAAGTCCAGCTCTAGTCGTTAATGTTGGTAAAAGAAACATCCTACTAGTGCTTCTAAACCTGGAATTTTGATGCTCCATTTTTATTATTAATATTTTGTAATTTAATTAATTAAGCGGGATCACGTAAGGTGACAACTCGGTCGAGGTGTACGAAGCGTTTTGACGACATCGAAGCTTCAAAGAACCTCACACACTCGCCACAGAACGGGTACTGGTGCTCCGGATCTCGATGCCCTCCACTTAGTCACTGCTACACGTACACTTGATAGTCATGTGACTAGTCACATGACCTGCGAAGTGAAGCTCTGCTATCAGAAGCGACAACAGGCTGAATGGTGTGTGGCCACGTGGCTCAGTAACCTTACTCTGACACCAACCGTAGTCTCATTAGAAAGAACAGTTAGTGTCTTCTCTTTCTGAGCCGACCTTTTATTGATTTGATTATTCCTCAGAAAAGACTACAGTTACTAATTATAAATATACCTTATTTTCCTTATAATATGGAGAATTGCGTTTTTATCATCGATCGGTTTTAAAAATGCATTTTTATATTGTTTCCAGTTCTAGCGATTGTCTTCATTATCATTATTAATTTACATATATGTTAGTTAAAGCTTTTTTTATATAAAATCCATAACTTGTAATTTTATGATTAACATTAAAATAATACATTAACGTTAATTAAACTTCGATCAATAATTAAAAAAATATTTTCTACAACTATTATTGTGTTATATGCAACAGTATTTACAATTTGTAATGATAATTTTTGTTGTTTTGTGAATATTTTTTATATTCTATGATAAAATATTAATGAGTTTTTGAAGTAATAATAGATTAAAAAATGTAAAGAACAAATGCCAAATTTTTTTGTTGGTAGAGCTAATTATAATCCATCCTTAAAGAGATTTTTGTTAATTTAAAAATATAAAGTGGCATGTTGAGCTCTCGTGTAACACAAATTTAATATCTCAACGTCTTTGCTGTTTTCTTATATCAATTTTTATCAGGAATAATTTGTAAAGTTATTTTTTTATATAAATAACAAGCGTAGTGAAAAATATTTTACGATGAACTGTTTGGGATCCGCGCCAAATAAAAATTTGGCTTACATCCGTAGTTTCCTTTATACCGATATGTTTCTTACATAAATAAATCCTCTAACATATAACTTCTATGTAATCCGGAAATGGGAGATTAATGTCTATTAAATATGCATACATGGAATTAAACATGCTATGCTGAAGATTCAGTAGTAAATTTTCTAACGTGCTCGTTATAATAATAGTTTTAATATAATCGTGTTGCATTTGTTTTTTATGGCAATATATACTCGTAAAATTTGATTTTCACTTAATAGCTGCTGATTAGTATGTTATTTATTAAAGAAATTAAAAAAAAAATGCATAAAATTTATATTAGTAACTTTTATATCTAAGTTAAAAATGATTTTTAATGATTAACATTTAAAGATTTTTATTTTAGGATTAGTGTTTATCTGTTTTCCTAATCAAAATTATTATAATAATCTTGACATTTTAGAAAATTCTCCATCCTTGTATAGTCTATACAGTTATTATGGATATTTACTTTAACTACTTTAGATTACTTGTACTTCAGAGAATTTTAATTATACAGGTTTTATAATTAATTTCCATCATTCAGTTAGTTTGAAAGAGCATTTCCCTACATACTTTACGAATAGAAACATACATAACAAAGTAATGACCCAAAATATTTTTGTTAAATATTATAAATAGAAGACAGACATTTCAAAACATAAATTACAGTTTAGGTCATAAAAGGAACTTTTAATCAATTTTTATTTAAGTAGTTAATTATAGTAAAATGCTAATTTATAAATAATTAGGTTCTATAACTAATACAAAGTATGTTAAAATTTTATAAATTAATTTTATGTAAATTATTATTATGTTTTAACAGGTTAGATTATTGTATAAAAATTTTCAATATAGTAAAATATTTTATAAAAATTCCTATACACAAAGCTTATATAAATTGATAAATTAGATTTACATCAACTAGATTTTACCATTTTTCTTTCAAGTAAAGAGTTTTATTTTGGTATAAAAAGTGCGCACACTATTATTTCCCTCAGTGGATTTCTCGCTTTTTTTTATTTTCTCCCAATCGACAGTTGTTTCCAGATTTTCAATTTGTATAACTCAATCTTTATAACTCAATACTTCTTTTCGTAAACACTAAAAATAAATTTACAACACTAATCAAATTTAAAGGTTAAAATATCAAAGGGAAAATCAAATTGAGAGAAACGAAAAGGATTAAAAAAATCAAAATCTTTAGACTTAATGAGAAAAGCGATCATTTAACAAACATTCTAAATTTTTTATTCTAAAGTTCGCATATAAATCTGATAACTTTTTGCTGACAGACTTTGTCACGTACTTTGCTACTCGCTAAAAGATAGCTGCTAAAATATTGCAAATAAATATGATAAATTGGCATTTTATGAAACACATTATCCAATTGTTGCTATTTACGACTATATTTTAATGACTATCTAAATCAAAATGTTAATTTTCCAGTTAATCTGATATCCGGCTGATCGAGACGTAAACGTAAATTATTGAGTTTAACGTAAGTAAAATGCAAAAAAATCGGCATTTTAATAAAGAATTTTATCTAATTATTGCTAGTTTCACTATTTATTCGTGGCACTTTTAAATTAAAATGTTAATTTTCTGTTTAATCTGCTGACACTGATAGAGGAACGAGTTACGGGTTTACGGAGAGGAACGACTTTTCTAATAGAAATCTATTGAGATTTTAGGCAAACAAATGCGATAAATCGAATTTGATGCGATATATCAGCTAATTTTTGCTATTTAATGACTATTTTTAATGACCGTTCTAAATAAACTGTTGATTTTTCCAGTTGATCTGATATCTTCTTTAACTGATTGTTACTAAACAGAAAAATGGCAAAAATATATTCAGTTTTAAAGCGATGAGAAAAATCGACATTTTGGGGGGAATTATGTATATAAAATATTAGCTAATTATTGCTATTTCTATTGAAGCATGACGTAAAATGACAAAATTGATGAATGAAACGGTTAAACATCATTGGTAAGAATTCTCACTTAATTAGAAGTGATATACTTATAATTAGTTAAGCATAAGCTTCAGGTGTCTTTAGTAGAACGACACGACAGCACCATGCATTGAGTTGACTGATTATGGTAATTAATGTACACATGACGTGTATTAAATACAATCGTTAATATTGTTTACCTGTCTAAATCTTAATGTTTAACATAAACAAAGTGCTGGAGATAAAGTAATAAATTTTTAGTTTGAGTTACTAAATTTTTAAAATTAAGAATATTTATCCTTTCTTTTTCATTTTAAAATGATAAACATCAAACAAATTACAAAAGCTAATCTTTTAAATAGCATTTTCGAAGAATTAGTATCATGTTTCGATGACTCTTAAAGTTGAATCACTTTAGTATTAATTAAATTTTAATTAATTAAAGAAATGCAAAGTCATTTTAAGTGATTCATAATGATTAATTTGATAATTATTAACGTGTTGAGAAGTACCAGTTAGGAAATAATTTTGGAAAATTAATACTTAAAAAATTTCAATTAAGAGATTAGAAATGAGACCTTACAACCATTTTTAAATATTTTTTTTCCTTTTCTCTTCAGATATATTTTTTTTATTATTGATTGAAATCATAAACAATCTTTTAATTATTTCTGAAACAATATACGTTTTTTGTTTTTTGTTTTTATTTTTTTAAATGCTATTTAGAACTAACTATATTAAAAGTTTTTTGTTGCTGCAAAGACTACAACATTTTTTTTTTTTTTTCGTAGAAGCTTCTTCTGTTTTTAGTTTTTATGAAGAAACGAAGAAAAAATTTACCAAATTCAAAAAGTACCCTTTAATACTTTTTCTTAAGATCACTTAAATAATTGCTAGAGAGAAAGATATCGTTAGAAAAGCACGTTTCAATCTGCTAACGTTTTGTCTTTTAAAAAAAAGAAGTTGAAGACTGTGTAAAAGGAGGACTAATTACACTTAGTAGCGCAGAAATTGTTCTGTGAAAACCTCGACACCACTCAGTCAATGTTGCAGTTTATGTCACAGAAAAGTGATTGATTGTAACTTGTGATTATCTGTGTATCGACAGGATACTCGCTACTGAACCAGAAACTGATTTTTTAACTACCTTTTTTTCAACACGACAAAGCGTATTATATGTCACGGAAATTAATTTTTTTAGAAATATATCCATTAATCATTAAAGCCAAATCGTTGCACGAAGATATTTTAATTATAGATGATTCCAAATATATCTGATAAAATTTTATGTAAGAAAAACTCCGAACAGATAGAAAAGCCGACATTTAAATGGTAAATTTTTCAAAATAAAAAAAAAATACGGTTTTAAACATTTTACCTTGTTAAATTTACTTACAAAAACCTATTTGGAAGCTTAAATTATCTTATTATTCAGTTATTTATTAGAAGGAAGGTTAAAAACCTTTGTATAAACCGAAATATTCTTACTAGTGTAGTGTTGAACATTAAGCTATATAGAAAATGATTAATAATTTATTCTTTCTAATATACAAAAGAAGACAAGTATCCTAATCATTTCTAATGACATCTTGACATCAAATTACATTTTTATGAACAGTAAAAGGCATTTTAGTGAAATTAGACAGAAATAACAACCCGGATAGTACTTTTTGCTAATAAAATTCTTCTCTTTAAATCTTTTATCGCTTCACTTGTTAAGTTTTGCATTTAAGGAAATCTTACTGCGTAAAATGGCTTTAATTATTCGACAGTATGAATTCTTAGAAGGTAGTTAACTAGGGTGAAGACGATATTAAAATTTTTATCATAGCAATTTAAAAGTTTTGGAAAAGAAAAAAAAGGGCACATTATATTTTAATTATGAAATTACCCTTTCGTTTTTTTATGATTACATAGCTACAGAATTGATTTATGAATTTAAAAAATTTTATTGCTATAAAAGCGACTGGTGAAAGAATTATAATGCTATTAGAGTATATAATGTAGAAATTTAATGTCGAAATTTATAATTAACCGCTCAAAGTATTTTTATTTCGCGTTACTTGAAAAAGTTTTTGCTATGTAACCTTCATTACTTGATATCATATATTATACAGTATATCTATATGTGATCGTCATCTGAATAGTATATCTTTTATTTTGAATAAATATAATCAATATTGTTTACTAAAATTTCTTAAGTATAAAATTTGTACTTTTATGAATTTCTTGTTTGCATATGTTTGATAAATATTGCATATATTTTGTTTTTATATTTTTAATTAATATGATTTACTGTTAATAACTGTCTCCTGTTTTAAGCTGTATAATTACAAATTTTAGCATATCATTTATATTTAGCTAAGCTTATTCTATGTTTATATATTATATATAGTAATAAGGAATAAAAATATTTTGTGTGTTCCTACACGAAAAACTACACGGCATTACTACATATACCAATTTTTTTTATATTTGTTTTGCTTTATAAGATGCTATTTTTTGAAGAAATAACAATGCAAATATTTTTAGACATTATCAATACAGCAGTAATGTTAATCAATACTAATACATTTATATACACGCTAAATGCATTGTTTATACAATGGATAATTGGGAGGATACATATGCTGACTAGACATTGAATTGAATCATAACATGGATCTTCTCGATGACATGGATTACAGAATAGAATGATTGCTCTGATCTAATCATTATCAATTATTTAAATTAGCCAATTTAATTCATCATCTTATTGTTAATTTCTCAATATATATTTTTGTCTTACTAATTAATAAGTTGATGCTTTTAAATTAATGGATTTAGCTGTTAAACGACCGATAAAAATATATATATAAACATAGCAGAGAAACATTAACAAGTGCGCTTAGTTTGCAACCTGTTTAACGTTACAGCAGTAAAGAAATGTTATGTGAAACACAAGCTTCTTCGCTACCTGACCTACTACTCTCTTTGATTACAAGAGACACCCAGTTCTACCCTAGGGTATCTGACAGCCCGCTGACACGAAATGTCAGCTGTCTCCAGCTGTTCCCAGTTACGCATGGATTGACGAAGGGACCGTCCAAATCATTTGCAGAGATCCTGCCTGGCTACCAACCGGACAGAATTACC
>WUQG02116576.1:0-58275 GCA_011317285.2 Androctonus mauritanicus | reverse complement strand
ATGCATGCTGAAGCCGAGTATTGTAAGGAAGCCGAACGTATCCGGTGAGGTGACAACCTTTTTGGCCGGAGCTGTACGTACCCAAAGAGCCTATGTGGCTCGCGAGCCGCAGTTTGCCGACCCTAGTCTAGCCTATATGAAATATAAAAGTTAAAATAATCCTAGGTCTCTAAAATATAATGCATTTAGAACCTTAAAATATATTAATCTATTATGAATATCAATACAAAAATCTAAGAAACTTGTTAATTGAAAGGAATATAGAAAAGATTCTCACGCAGTCAATAAAAATGAAGTATTTAAAAGATATCCAAACTACACTAAATTATCAAAAAAAGATTTGAGAAAACATATTTCGTTAAAAAATAACTTCAATGACATTAATATTTCAAAGATGAAGATATATTCATTATGGTAAGAAAAGAAACAGAATTCGATTCAGGAAATTTTTGAAAAAATGAAATAACTTTTGTTTTAATAGAATGTAATGGAAATTAACTTAAATTAAACATATTCTGATTATTATGATTACATAATATTTCAAATTTCGTTTCTCATACATTGACCAAATTCACCAAATTTGGTCAATGTAGGAGAAGAATAAAATTTGAGTAAACATATTTATCAAAAATTTCAATCATTAAATTTATGATATTCATAAATTTCTTACAGAACATCCTTCCCTCTTTCTATCTGAAAAATCTATATATTTTTGTTTACTTTATTTTCATAATGCATATAAATAAAGTAAAAATAAGTCAACTCTAAAATATATATATACAATATGTATGTGTATATATATATTTTATGTTGGAATTCACTTGAACTGCATTTTTAATCTCGAAATCTTTAAAAATGGCGGATCATAAAACTTGTAAGATACTCTTTTAATACTTTTTGAACTAATTGATGAATATTTATGATAATTAGCAAAAAGATCATGCCGTTAAATATGACCACTAATTTATCCTACAGTTTCAGTTACTGTATTTAAAAACTGCGAATGATCAAACAAGTATTTCCTCTGACTTTTATATCACGATGCTTGATAGATTTATATGAAATTTATGACCTAAATGATTATTTTGATGACGCACTTTTTAATCTTATATCTTTAATCATTCCGGAATGGTGAACATGTAGGAAACTAGATGTTAGTTTCTTCAGAGCTGCTTGTTATTATTACAAATAAAAAATTGGTGAGTTTCAAAAATTTTTGCTTCGGTTATGATCAACAACAAATTGCTGTATGACTGTTAATTATTCATGCTGTTATTTATACTTATAGAATATGTCAATCAATTTAACGTAAGATCAATATAAATTATATTGATATAAATTGATCAGTAGAAGTGTGTCAATTTTGCTTCAGATGGATATATTGTATAAAAGAGAATAATTAGATATTATCTAAAACCACCATAAGCAAGGCTCGATCATATTATATAATGGTTCACAGATACGTTCGTCATTATAGCATATAAGTAAGATTATTTTCAAGTGTTACTTATGAATTGCTATTGAAATTGAATGTTATTTGTTTGTTGCGTGTTGAAAGTAAATTTTTCATTAAGCCATGCTTCTTCGAAGGAGCTTCATGTCGTGACCAATCTTTATATTCTGGAAAACGTTCTAAGAATACCTCACCTAACATATTATTTTCTTTTTTTTTGGCAAATTGTTCTTAGACATGTTAGAGCTTCTTTCCGTATTAATCATTCCATGACATATGTGCTCGACAATAGGCCCTACCATATTTATCATGACATTTAATTACGTTATTTATTTGATCTCAATCCTTGCGATTAATTATAAATATATACTAAATGCTAGAATCTTTGGAAAAATCACTCTCATTTTAGTTGCTTTGAAGAAGATAATATTGCCAACTCTCAGAAATGCTGCGAGAAACAATCGAAATACAGTTCTTTGCTTCTAGCATAAAATTAGATAACGACATTGAGGTCGACAATGGCCATCCCAATGCTTAATTTGATCAACTTTAATATGTGACATTTGTACTGACTTTCGGTATAGGTAATTGTATTGTTTTCTTTATCCGCTACAGATTAAATCAACTATATCGTCATCCTGATAGCATTCTTTGACATATTTTTTTGGTTCATGCTAATATTGGAGGTAAGCATGAACAAAAACATTCATGTTTACTTCAAACAGTTTGTATGGCAATTCCAATTTCTTAATTTATATATTTAACCAGAAATAAACTTTATTTCTGGTTAAAAATTAATCTAATTTAAACATGGTTATTATCCAGATAATAGAATATGAACTTAATAACTCCAATTAGCTCTCATAGTAGTCCTAAATTTTAATTATAACTTCGCAAATCAATAAAAGTTAAATCATATTTATGATCATAGCTTTTAAAACTAGTTAAACTGCATTTACAGATATGATTAACGATATTGTAATCATCTAATTCTTTATTTTTATTTAGAATCGAGCATTAAGCTATGTTTATGAGAGAGAGCAGAATAGTTAATGCATCTGTCATTATAAGAAAAATATGCAAAAATTTCCTCAGAATTATATATATCTTATTTTTTTAAATCATACATCCTTAAAGGAGACTCAGATAATACTTTTATATGTACACTTACTTGAATATAAAAATTTTCCATTATTTTTTAATGGACAAATCAATAAACTTGATGAAAACCATATTATGCTTATTTGATATTTTTTGTGGAAAACTAAATATCGAGTATGATATTAATGATTATAAAACTATATTTTTTTAAGTAAATTTAATTTTTAATAGTTCTGTTTGAGAGTGCATTACGAGAACTGCCATAAAATGTAATTTTGAATGAAATAAAAGAAAACAATTGAGTTAGAAAGCGAATTGGGATAAGATACTATCATGTCTAATTAAATGGCCATTATGCTCCTCAGATTTCTCATAGGACCACTTTCTGCCAAATTATCCTCTGAGAAGCACAGAAATAATTCAAAGAACAACATTCATTTAAAAAAATCTACATTTAAGCAACAGATTATTGTTTGTTTACATTCTTGCAGAGTGTTTTAAAATGCAAACATTGCATTTATAATTTAAGAACTTCAATTATTAAGTATTTCAAACTTGTTAATCCACATATCTTCTTTGATATATATAAACTTAATTCAGTTGACATTTTTAACACTTAAAATATTTATAAATATTCTTTAGATTCAAACTAATTATTGAATCTGAATAATCTGTTCATCTAATATAATAAAAATTGTTATTAAAAATTTAATACTTATACAATATAGTATCAAAAACTGCGGTACAAATTATTAAGAGATCGAAGAACGAGAGATGTTTCAAACGTCTTTGTACTAAGTTGATAATGAAACTGCAATCATTTCCTCTTTGCAATCATCCAATATTTATTAGAGACGAAACTTTCATCGTTATTATATTGCGCCATCTGCTTTAAGATAATATTATAGTCAACACTCCTTCATTGATTACTGTAGTAGGAAGGAACGAAATTACTAACACTGCTAAAAGTGATAAAAGAACTCAATCCTATTCAATTCCTCTTTTCAAAAAAAATAAAAAATAAAAAATATATCGAATTGGTTAGAAAAAGTCTGCTAAGCCACTCTTCTAATGCTTGGTTGCATCAGAAGATATTTTACTCGACCAAAGTTAACAAAATAAAGCAACATCAAAGAATCTTTCCTTCCATTCGGCAGGATGGAAGCTGAGAGAAGTTTTTCGTGTCTTTAAACTTGTTCTTCTCTTTCTACATTTGCCCTCGAACTTGTAATCATTACTAAGTCTTTTCTATCAGAAAATTTGATCTGAATTTAGATAGTCGCTAGTAAAATTTGGCTTACAGACAACTGGTTTAAAAAAAAAAAAATTACGATAGCACCGAGCAATTTTATCAGCGCATTTTGCTTATGTTCTCGCTTTTGGAATTCGGGAAATTTTCTGTAATGGAATTTTTCAGCATTTCATAAATAGAAATTCTGTGGAATATTCCTCCGAATTTTTATTCCGTGTAATTTAATTTTAGAAAAATGGATCTATCTAAAAATTTCATATAAAAGTTTGTGTAATATCAACATTTATCAGATAATTTTCAAAGATAAGTTACAATACGTATTATATAATATCTTATTAATTTAAGAAAAATATTTTATTAATTTCTAAATAAAATCAAAATTAATTAGATTTTAATACAATATATAATGATTTTGTGCTTTTTATAAACAATTTATCAAACGTGAATCTTGCTAAACTAACAAAATATGAAAGTTAACGGCGAGTAATATTTTTTTTGTTTTTTTCTGTAAAATTAATCAAATTACACGATAATCAAATAACATCTTGTAGTAATGAATTTAATGAATTTTTTACCAAGAATAAAATAGAGGATTCTTATTAAAAATGATCTACTTGTAAACTATTTTATTAATTATTTCCCTGGAGAATAAATGAAAAATACTGGCTAACTATACAAATAATGGTCTATAGTAAAGCTACATAATAAATGATTCCATTACGAAACATTAATTTTCCATACTCATTTTTGGTAAACAAAAACTCGACCTTAGATAATTAGTCGGGTTATTATCATTAGTATGAACATTAAACGGACTATTACTGTAATTGGAAGTTGAACCAGAATCTTTTACATTAATCTAAATATAATTCGTTTGATTTTTGTAAAATAGTAGCATTACTGTTGTTTAAATTTAATGATCATAAGCTCCTTCTCAAAGACTAAAAAAATTTAAGAATAAAAGCAAAAAATTCGGTTATTGTTTGTTGCTTGGCATCGTTAACCTTAATCTCGTCTTTATCACATCATCAAGCTCGAATCATTAATTTTGAGCTATTTTTATGAACTCTTATTTTTGGGCGGAGCTTGCTGCCCAACTGCTATTCAACGCAATTGCTACCAAGTTAGAAACTGATGCTTCTAATCCCTTAAAATTTAATCTTTCCAGAGCTTTTAAGACAGAACGTGAGCCAAATTTTTAACAGTTTAGTTCAATCTTTTTCCTGCTATGAAGATTCCATACTGATTACTCCGTTTTCTAAACGTTGTATACAGCTAGATGAACAAATCCACTTTATATAAACATTCTTAAATCTTTTAAATTGAATTAGCTCTTTTTGAAAAGATAGATATAAATTTTCAAAAAATAATTCAGTAGTTGAATATTTTATATTTATTGTTTAAAAATTTTAGTTTGTTTACAGAAGAAATTAACTTTGACATAATCATTTCTTTTTCCTTTAAATTCATATAAACAAATAAATAAATAAACTTGTATTTTTTAAAATAACGTAATTATGGAGATTTCGATATTTATAGAATTTGTTTTTCTGCTGGTAAATGATTTTTCTTTTAAATAAAGAAATTTTGTAAAATTATCAATATTGTAATGTCAGAATGCAAAATTTTGTTTATATTTGGCAAATTTCTTATGGTTATGTTAAAACATAGAAAATGAATATTTATGTTAATTAATATCCATAGTTGGAGGGATATTTTGTTAATGTTTAAGTCTTTCAAAATTAGTGGTATATAAACGACTGCATGATGTTTATTTATTTTTATTAAAAATTACACAATTATTAGTGTAATTTGAGTAAATATGCACTCTATCTCTTTAATTCTATCCAATAAAAAAATCCCTAGATATAATTATTAATAAAAATTTAATGCTTTTAAGTTTTATGGCAAGTTTTTAAGTGATCTTTATATTGATATAATTGAATTTATTTCAAATCAAAAATTTTCGATTAATACCTTTATGAAATTAATTTTTTACTTTAGCGATTTAATGAATCCCATTGATTGTAGCACATATTTATTTTCCCAGAGTGATTAAATTTAATTAAATACTGGGACCATCTTCACCATTTAGAAGGTTTCATTATACTAAGCACTTTTTAATTAAAGAGAACACCTGATGATGATGATTGGATTTATCACCATCAAGATAGTAAACATTTAAATTGGGATTCTAGATGCTATCTTTATGTTAATAATATCACATACTTTACTTCGAATAAAAATGTTATAACACAGTATCGAGTAACATATAAGCTATTCTGGTAACCCTCCTAATATCTAAAAATCTTACAGTACAGCATAAAGGTTAACAGATTTTCATGAATTTATATCTATTGGATCCATTTGATATAAGAAATTGATTGAATATACCACCATTCATAACAAATATATAACATTGTTCAATAATGAATAAATGACGTAATAATTAACACAAAGTTTGTGTCATTAATTTATCACACATATACATAAGCCAGAATACAAAACGTTCTTGAAGAAGGTCGCAATCAAAAAAGTTTGAAAAACGCTGATCTAAAATCATAAAAATCTTAAGTGTTAACTAACACTTAAGATTATCCATAAAATAATTTTAAAAAATTATTCCGAAATTTCTACTTTGAAGAATTATAATTCGGAATATATAGCGCTTTCATCATTATATTGAAAGTTCTTTCTTTCTTAAGCAGAAGAGATTAAGAGAAAATCGAATATTCAGTGGGGTTTTTATTCTAGTCGTAACCAATTATTTTTAAAATATGTCTCACAAGTACAAATCCACAGAGAAAATAACAAACGAGGAAACTATAGCTACAAAAAGTTGCAATAAAGGCAATGAAAAATGATAAATGTCTTTAGCTCGAACTGCATCAACACTCGGTGTTCCGAGAAATACTCTCCGATCGATGATAGTTTTAAGAGTTCGACATACATAAAAAAAACTTTTGAAAAATACAGAGAGCTCATGTCATAAGATGCGCGATGATTAAGGATCATCTAGAATTCTAGATAATTATAAGAATCTCTTCTATCTATCTAGAAATGTAGTGATGAAAGTGTAAGATAAAGTTTTATAAAAAAAAAAAAAATTATTATTTTATGTGGATAATTCGCATTTATCCGCGAGAATTTGATAAAATTTTCTAAATTTTGATAACTTTATAAAGCATTTTGCTCTTCATATGTTATATATTTGAATATTTTTTGTAACGAATTCTATTTTTGCATTTAGTATTAAAGAATAAAATTAGTAAGAACAAAATTTTGTCTAATTTCAAAATACAATATAAATAAATAAATGTAAAATATAAATATTTATTTTATGAAATATTTTATTGTTGCATATAAACTTTGTAAGAAACAATTTTTTTTTTATGATAATGAAATTCTCATTGTGGACTTATTAACATATCTCTCTAGTTATTCAGAAAACATAAATATAACGAATTTAAATTGTATAATAAAACAAAACTATTATCTAGTAGTATCATATTCGAATGTGAATTAGATGGAGCAATCGATGCCATGAAAATGACATAACTTTAGAAATAAATATAATTCGTAATGTAAAATAATGTGATTAGAGAAGTAATTTGTAGATATTTTAAAAGGAAATCGATGGAATTAATGGAAAATGATATATTTTGTGAAAAATTATTTGAACTTTAGATAGTAAGGAATTTCTAAACCCTCATGTTTTTTAATGAAACGTGAGGCCTTTAGAATCTCTCTGTAATGAATTTAAGATTCTTATAATGTTGAACCCTAATTTTACATTACTAGAGACTTCATGTTTCATTAAAAATATATATATTAAATGCATTCGAGGAACCTCTTAAATGTTGTAACTTAGAGGCCATAGTGCACATAAATCCGATCTTGAATTTATGTAAAAAATCTAGAACAATGCCCAACACTGGCATATTTCCATTTGTGGCTCATCTCAGTCCTAAAAATAGTATATCATCATTTTCAAATCAAAGCAAAATAGATTATATTTTCGAATTTAAATACTGTATATTTGGAGGCAAAACTATATAAAGAATTGCTCAACGCCGTATAGTTGTTATTAAAATTTGTATTAATGTTATTCAGTGGCACAACATATTTTTCATCTGGGGAAAGTGGCACTTTGTCAAGTTTAGGTTGAACACTGCTGATCTAAAACAATAAAAGTCTCAAACTAATCCACTTCTGATAAGAATAATTAATATAAAATGTTGCCATATAAAAATTTGATTAGAATAATCTTGCATGAAAATCTGTAAAATGATTTATACGACAACAATTTTTTTTTTCTCTAATCTGAATGGATTTCCAAATTTCTACTGTTATCCAATTTTTTTAGTATTGGGACATTTCAAACATGAGTTGTAATGAATATTATATATTCCCTTATATAGGATTAAATAATATTATGTTACACTACACATATATTGTATTGTAGTAGAATTTAATTAAATCAGAAATATTTTATCAGACCATATAAAACATCTTTCATTCTGTCAAGTTATAAAGCATAGAAATATTTTAATTCTGTAGTAGAGGACGGAAAAGCATCCTCTCAAGTTTGTAAATGGAAATACGTTCTCTCTCTATCACTCTCTCTTTTATATATATATAAGAGCGACTCTCTCTTTTAATATATATATATATTATGATATATTAATATACATATACTATATACATATAAGAAAAATATTTAACTTATATAAATTCAATAACCATAAAAGTTATTCGAAATGCCTACCATCGTTGATGTATTATACTTATATATGTCAAAAATTGAAGTCATAAACATGATGTGGCATAGGTTCTATCCTTATCTGTATTCCGCTTTCGCAACTTTTTATCTTTCGATATAAACGAGTTTGTATTCGCTTCAATGGAGTCATTCCCAACAGCGTTTGTCATAATTTAAAATTTTCATAAAATTAAATGCTTTTTTTTTTGTTATATTTAAATTTAGATGTTCAAAATTATCAACAGTAAAGCGCAAAGAGAAAAATAATTATCCTTTAAGTCTTGTAAATCCAAACGCAAGATATTATTATACTATCAGTATCAAAGAAAATTTCATTTACCGCCATCGACATAAAATAAATTGCTTTATATTAAAACATTTTGTTCGAATGAAATTTCTATAATTTAAAGGTACCCTCGAGCTTTATCTTATGGCTCTGTCCAGACATTTTTTCTTTTACAAATTATCTTCAAAAAGAAAATAAAATACAGTTTATATATAGCTCTCTTTATCGCCATCATTTTATCGGGATTTTTCTAGAGAAATAATCAGTCATGAGAATAGAACTTTCAACTCGGACGTCATCTATCGTCTAAAATAAATGGCTTTTCTCACATTTGCTCTCTAAAGGAGATATTGTTTTAAAATTAAGAGCCTAGATTCAATGCCCTCCTTAAATCCATCTTATATTATCAAAACTTCGATCGTTCGAAAGATTTGACAGAATATCGATGAGAAATTTTTGCGGCTCTAGTTATTTATATCCATTAATCATGTTGTGATGAAGTCGAAGATATTAAAATTATTAAAACTTACTTCAATTCTTTTAGATTGCGAACACAAGCATCTTCTATAGCTCAGTTAAAGATTTCGTATCTTCGGTTTAGACGTTAATACAATTTAACATACAAGAGTTCATATCGAGAACCTCTTATACAGTAGTTCAGATATGATGACATTTAATGGACGTATATGGTTTATAATTAAATTTCTCGTTTCGAATGAATGATCCGATGAGATAATACTTTCGTAATTTATACGAAAAAAAAAATCTTTTGAATCAGGAAATTCTCCTTTCCAAGTAATTGTTATTTTCTGCGTAAACGACGCGGTATCAATTTTTTCCATTCACATCGAAACCGAAATTCTTATTTGTCGCATTAAAATTAACTTTTATGGTTAAAAATCCGGAAAATTGCGTTTTAAAAAGCACAGCAGTCGTTACACGTCGTTAATGGATGCAAAATGATGTTTATCTCGTAAAGAATGCAATTAGCGAAGGTTTCACAAAAACATTCGGGTTTCTTCTTCATCCTTATAATTCTCGATGATAATTATCTAACAGGATCCTAATTAATTCGCCAAACCGACTGTCTAAACTTTAAAAAGCAAAGGAAATTCCAAAATATCTAAACAGAAACCATTTTAATAACATTCGTGGCAATAAACAGTCAAATTAATTGATGTAATTACCTAATTTTTAATTAATTAAAATAAAATATGATAAAGTTTTAAATATGTTTGTTTTGGTCTTAGGCATCAAGTATTATACAAGTAAACCTAAATAAATCTACATTAAATGTTTTTAGATAATGTTCGATTTTATGTTTATATTATTGTAAATTCTATATTTCTTATTCAGTATTTTGGCACTTTGTCGTTCCTCCGTACCCAGATTGTATACGTAAAAATCGATTACTTAGAAAAAAACACTATCAAATCACAATTTTTATAAATTTCTTATATCAACTGTATAAATATATACTTCCATTAAATTCTATACTGTATTCAAACATATTGTTTCAATTCATTTAAATTTTAATACCATTTAAATGCGAAATTTTGTAAAACAGTCTTTAAATCGTTTTATTCATTTTATCAACTTTTTAGTTGTGATAAACAACAATAAAGCGATTCATTTTATCAATTTAAATGATTGTTATTTATTCATAAAATAATTTTTTAATAAATAGCCAAATACCAGCCAAAGAACTTGGCTAATAATTTCCTGGCTGTTATTTGGCTATTTATCGATCTGCCCGAGTTGTTTATAGCATTTTAATATTTATCAAATTTCAAATTTTTTTCTTCTTCTTAAAGAGATTTTGTCTTGGTAATTTTATCTAATGAAACTTAGTTAAATAAGTTGCAATAAAAATAAGTTCCGAAATATTTAAGTAAGACAAATTAGTTATCATTAATCAACTGTTTCTGTTTGTTTCTAAATGATGGCTGTATGATGGAAGCTACAATGTAGGATTAACACGAAATACATTCCTAGATATCTGTTCAGATACTTTAGTGGTTTGTTCGAGAAGATTTTGGCATTAGAATCCTCTGGGATTTGAATGATTCAAGATTAGAGTCAAAACAAAATGATCTCTTTTATTTGGAATTCTCATCACGGGAAACATCTCATCCTCTGGAAATTTTGGAAGATCGCATTATCCGCTGAAAGAATCGATCGGTAGCAGTTCTGTTTAAACTATTGATTAGCAAGTGAATGGAAAATAGTAATCGACTTTACATCAGCCAAACTTTTAAAATTCGTTGTAGAAAGTAAAGTGAAGAAAAATATGCAAAGAATAACGTATTAATAATTTTACGAAATTGAAATAAAACCTGGCCACGTTTTTATAAAAAAGTCTTTAATATGAGTATATTTTCCAACTATTTGAGAAATAGTTTCGAATATATACTATACTGCAGAATTTTTAAATTTTGAATAGTTGCCATCTTTTAACAGCACTATTAAGAACATGTTTATTATCTTGGCTTAGCTAAAAAAAATGATTATTTAAAATTTGGATGTTTTGTAACTTGTTTGTCTTCGAAGTATTGTGAATAGACAGGTCAGAAATGCATTTATGTAAGATCATTATTGTAAAGTATGTCTAAAATCCTTTCCAAATGATTATTATTATTATTCATTTCTGAAAAATAGTTACAGTCTGCGGTTTTTTAAAATTTAGAAAGACCGCAAGCTTGTAACCAGGCCCGTTCCTGACGGGTATGAGCGAATGCCCCGCACGCAGGCGGCAAAGTTTAGGGGCACCAAATTCGGTCGGTATCACTAACACTAACATATTATTATCACTTTTATAATAAAAACTTTCCTATAAATTTCCTTTTAATAAATATTATTACATTCTATTCCTGCTTTATTGTCGGCTTTTTTTAATACTTATTTTGACTTAGGTTTTCGGCATATTACAGAGAGGGCATCTCGTTTCATTTGGATTTATGTTACATTGGCGGTATTTTTTAGAAGTAACAAGAAAACAGATCTTCATTTTATTTTTAGTATTTCTTTGGTTGCCGTAGTGAACTAAGTGAGTAATCTTGTATTCGCGGGAAATTGTTCTTGTTTTCAAAATTGATATTGTAAAACAATAAATAAAATGTTACAAGCAAGTATGTATTACAAATTAATATTTAGGAAAATACATTAAATAATTTTTCTAACTAAATTATATTAATTAAAATGAACAAAATAACTGCATAATTCTGAAACTTGAGTGTTGTCATGCTGAAAGTGCTGACATCACATCAAAATTGGATAGTTTTTTATTTTTTTGTATTTAATGTTTTTACGCCTTGTTTATTTTGCTTAACATCAATAAATAAATTATTGTGCACATAATATGTTTTATGTATTTTAAAATTATATAGGGGCGCACGAAAAAACTTGCACGCAGGCGCTCGACCCCCAGGAACGGACTTGCTTGTAACGATAGGAATCTTAAAATTAATATGCATGCACTTTGGATAATAATAAAATTCTAAACTTTGAATAATTTTTGATATTTGGCTTTAGAGGTGTCTTGCAGTCGGACATTCAACAGACGAATAAAATTAATAAATAGAGATTTTTTCCTCCTTTAAAAATCTTTAAAAAAACTCAAATCACTAAAATTGATCAAATATTCACAGAAACGCATAAGAATGAACATATTTCATTTTATGAATTAGTCAAGGTTTTTATTCCAATTTAATAGAGATAAAAAGCAGTGCATCGTCATTTACGCGACCTAAAATTACACATTTCGAAATGGGTAAATTTAGGCCGCGTAAATGCGATTTAAACATATGAAAAATATAGTATTAGTATTGTATTAAATACGTAAATTCTAAATAATAAGAATAACACACTTATGGGCGTTATACACTTTCCAAATGTAATCATGCAGATTTTACTCACTAGAGAAATTTAAATTTTTTTTAATTTCTCTATTTTACAATCAAATTCCTCTATAAAACAGAATTTATACTTTTTATTAAACGCCTGTCTTTTACTTTAAATGCATTTCTATGGGGATAATTTTTAATTTGCACGAATCTTCTATTATGCGCACGCTCGCGTGACGCACACTCGGAATTGAAAACTGCGCATAATTCATGATCTCTCTAAAGCCTATATTATTTTCAATTTCGATAGCATTTATTTTGAAACCTAGCTAGTAAATATAATCATGAATTCAAACAGATATCCAGAATATTTATTCAATTATTGGAAGCAAGTCTGGAATTTTTTAATAATGTAAAAACTAAATAATCTTTTGAAAATATTCTGAGCTCTCCGTATTTATTTACTTTTTGTTTTCCCATCGGAGATCCATTTATGTACAACATTAGATTCAATAAATCTATAACATCGCTTTAAAAATTCATCAAAAATCAGACGAAATTAGTCAAATTTGAATAGAACTGGTAAGTCATTAGGATTATATAAATATTTGAATGCAAATAAATATATATATGATTTTAAGAAAAAGTTAAGCTTGTTGTTGTTACCATCATTAGTATTGACAAGTGATAACAGTTTAGACAGTTGATGAAATTTAAACATAGAGCCACGCAGACTGAAAAGCAAATCACTTTAACGATTTTTATAGTATGATGATGAAACTATATTTTTTCTCTCGAAAATTAACCTCAGATCTTATCGCACTTTTAATACTAAACTTTCTATTAAAAAATTTCACTCCGTTGGCATCTTTATCTTCCATTAAATAGATGCGCAAACATAATATTTCTGTAATCTAAATAGCTCTATTTGCTCGAAAAGTTTGTCAAAATTTTAATTTGGGAACAAGTCAATTTTAGACTATTAAGTTTTTTGTTTCTGAATATATTTCTAAGCAATTTCTTTTTAAATTTAATAAGAAACGCCTAAAAGTTACGTCGTGAATAAATATTTGGCATTAAATTTAGTGTATCAGCCTTAATACGCATCGTATCACGTATCACCATCTTATTCATAAACAATACGGCACTTCATTTTTATTTTTATCTACCATTATATATGTGCATCTGCTTTAATACGAAATATTAAACCTCCAACAGCGATAATTGAACTGTTTTGGATTCAGTTATTCTAAACTGATATTAATGACTTAAAATTACACAAGACTTGCTAAATATTTTATATACTGCATATATTTTTTTCATATATTTTATTTAATATAATATATAATCTTAAATAAAGTTGTAAATTCTTTAAAAAATATTTATTTTTTAAAGAATTTACAACTTTATATGCTAGCCGTAAATATAAAAAATATTTATTTTTATAAATATATATTAATTTACTATTGGCTACGATAAACAAAACAATTTTGATAGAAAACTTTACTTTCTTTTTTTTTAACCATATTGGGCTTGAATAGGAGGACGTGCTTTATCTCACTCTGTTAGAGATGTTTAACATGGAATGGGATAAATCATGCGGACCAGTGAATGGAGAGTGGAGCAGTAAATTCAAGTAGAGTTGCAAAATCAAATATCAGTACTGTATGCACGTTATATATTGCTACATGTTTGATTTCCAGCCCTGCCTGACTTACTGCTCTATTCTCCATTCGTTGGTCCACGCAATCTGCTGTTGTTTAACATGAACTTTCTCTATTCACTTCATGTGGATGAAACCGAGTAAAACGGTTTTATTTTATATCAGCATCGATTTATATTGTATTGAATTTTCAATACAGTAATGAAGTTTTTAACTAATCTCGTAATGAGGAAAATTTCAAATTTGCGCTATTCTAAAGATCTAAATATATAAGCAGCATATGGATATTCTACATTTAGCCTTAAACTAATGGAGTGAAGTCTTACTACTGAGTTATAGGGCGTTACGAGGCAAAAAATGTGCATCGATCCTATGCACTTTAGTGAGTTAGTGCATAGGATCGATGTGCACTTTACCAAGTTAGCATGCACTTATCAAAGTTTCTAAAAATGACTTCCCATCGCATATTTTGTTGTATACGTTGGATGTTAAATGGTTATTAATCATCATTTAGCCAAATTAAAATCATGTTTTAATATTTATAATATAAAATTGATAAATCTGCAATCACGCTTTTCTCGATTTAATATTCTTACAGCTTATATGCTAAGCCGTAATTTTCTGGTTTTAAGTTTATAAAATATTCATCGGAAATCATCGAAATGGAAGAAGCGTTAATTCACTCATTATCACGTAAATGACTCCGCTATGGCTTTTAATCTTTCATTCAAATATACCAGAAAAATAATTTAACATTAGAGAGACAAGTAAAATAGGCAAAAGGGAAAGTTTTATTAAACATCTGAAGTGTTATTAACGACAGATGAGGCATTTAATATCGGAAAGGCTGCACAACCATCAAGTAGGGCAAACAACCAGACAATTGATGACATCTTTGCCACCAGTCTAATTGTGCTTCTTATTACTCTGGTAGTATTGGTGATAATAGCGTTTGCACCAACAAAGCAAACATCACTGGAAAGAAAGCGTTCTACTCGCCCTGGGCTATTCACTTAAGGGAAAAAAATTGAGAACAACTTTATTAAATGTGCAATATACTCTTATTTCAATTTTGCTTACTTTTCTACTTCCCAGAAACTTTCACTTAGCTCATAACTGTGATTTTGAGTTGTTTGACGCTTTTTTCCCTTACTATTGTTCGATACTTATTTGTTAGTCTAGCCTTAAAGTCAGATAGTCTCTGCAGTTTACGAGCCCCGCGACATAATTAAAAGATCTTTCCAACGCAGGTTATAAATTCAAGAAAAATATTCTTGCAAAAATAATATTAAAAATATGCATAAAATCGATACCAGTTTGAATATTTGTTATTTTTCTGCCTATACAGTTCAACAGTTTATGCAAAATAGTAAACCTTGCTATTTTTTCTGACATTTGTTTGTCGAAAGCTCACAGAGATCATCACATTTGAAGTTAGATACAATTTTATGTAAGTTGATTAAAGATACTTTTTAATTAATTTTTTTAAAACTTTTAAAAGTTAATCATGTTTATAATCAAGTTTTTAATCATTAAATTTATGAACTTTGAATATTTATTCTTAGATAGAGTTTATACCATATTACAGCTTTAAGAGAAACGTAACTTATAGTTAGTTAGTTGCTAACTAAAACGTTAAAACTGTTTATTGTGGAGGACTGTTATAATATGTCTCGTTAAGCTGATAGCTTTAAAATAGGGGAAAGGGCTGACGAGTTAATCCCGTAAATCTAAACAGATGAGAAGGAAAGGATTAAAAAAGATAAAAAAAGCAATACTTAAAGATAATCAATCAATTTAATTGCTCAGCAAGTTATAACAGTGTTTATTGTTGAAGCGGGATGACTGTGGCTAGCATCTTCTGACAAATTGCGATACCAATGGATCAATGTTCTATTTTGGTCAGTCTACAAACTCCAAGAGCGAAAAAAAATAACTTCACTCGAATAAGTAATTTCACACAAAAAATGTGTCACGTTTAAGTATTTTTCACCTTCATCATACTACAACTTCTCGATTAGATCCTATTTAAATTTATAATTAATTCGAATTTATATTTTTCGGTATAGTAAGAAACTTAAGAAATTCTTATCGAGTAAATAAATAGCGCTGGAATAAAATAAATAATATTGTATTTCGGTTTGGATATTTCGAAAGAAATTTCTTCAACTAATAAGTTCTTGTTTTCAGTACAGACTTTTAAGAAAAAGCATTATTTCGTTTAATTCAGAATAAACTTGTTACGACTACTGTACATAGAGTGCAGATCCATTACTCTCAGTTAGTGAAGAAACTTAGGCGCAATTTCTTTTTTATTCGAAAGATTATAAGATTTGAAGGTAATTTTAAGGCTCCTTTTTTACGAATGTTTCATTATTTATTTTAAATGCATTTGTTTTTACTTCATATTAGAATACTTTTATTCTATTCGATAATATTGTATTTCATCTTCTATATAAAAAGTCATATTTAAATCTCTTTTATGCCATCACTATTTTATCGATCTTGACTAGACTTGAATATACATATAATTCCTACGTATTTTTTTCTTTTTAGTTCTCAGAATACAGTAAAGTATACGTAAATTATGAAAAAAGTTTGTTTTTTTTTACGTGAAACATTACAATACAATGTAAGTTACAGCAGCGATAAATACTGTATCTCGGCCTACTTTCTAAACAGTTAAAGTATGATACTTTTGCTTTAAACTTGTAACTTTTTTTTTTTGGAATTTTTTACTAAGCTTTGGTGATGGCTAACCTTAAAAAGTTCTAAAAAACAGCAAATTTATTATTTATTCAATGCTATTGAATTTTTCTTTTTTATATTAATATAAGTGAGTCTATTTTTTCTACTAATTTTCCACTTGTTTCAGTAAGTTTTTATGAAATTCATTAATAATTTCCTTCAAATAAATGCTATATTTTTTTACGAACCGAAAAATATTCCCTAATATCATTTTGTTTTACCAAAAAAATTTTTTTGCATCCAACCTTTCGTCACTAATGTTACGTAATATTTCTTCAGTGCCATTATGGCTTATACTTGTGAAAAGTGTATCGTTATTGATTCTTAGGTGTGTGAAATATTCCTCATTCATTCTTATATCTTGGTTTTATCCACACTACGAACTATATCAAGTAATAATTCCACGAATACTGCATCGAAGATTTGGAACGATGCAATTCCTTATCTCATATCTTTTTATCTCTTGTATATATACGTCTTTGCAAGTTTTCAAAATTTATTATGTTCGCACCGTTTTCATAAATTTTCAAAATGGGCGTTTTATACATTTTATCTATTCCTTAACTCCAAGGGCTTTCCTAACTGAATTCCTATAAGCTACACCTAAAACTACAGTTTTATTTTATTTATTTATTTTTTCAAAATCGACACAGATACTTTAAAATAATTTGATATTCATTCATTTATTAAATGTTTATCGTTTTTGACTTCATTTTTCTTTCATGAAAACTCTATTATTCCGAATTTTTTTGCCTAAATTTTAATAAACTAGATAAGCAGCCATTAAAGGGAAGCATTCAAAATTTTAATATTTTTGGAAATAATATTAATTTATTAAAATAAATTCGAGAAAAGTTCAGGAAATAAATATCTATTTTCTTTCCTTTAAAACTTATTAGTTTCTTCGTCAAATTGAAGTTATGGAAAGTCGAGATTTCTTTTAGCCGTTGAATATGAAAAAATTAAATAGATTTTTTAAAAACACATTCCTGTAACTAATGAAAGTTACTTTTGATATTTTCATTAGCAGTATCCAATATTATCGGAAATTCGCAGAGAAATAAATGCATTAGTAGAAGTGGGAAACGTAAGTCGAAACTGTCACCAGTAGAAAATGAGAATTAACGAAGACGGAAAAAAGCAAAGCACTCAGAAAAATGACAGAAGTTAAATCATAAACGACGGAGAAAAATGTTAATATAATTTTAAACTTTACGTTTGACATAATTTATTCTTATTCTTTCTGATAAAACACACTAAACTCGGAAAAAGAAATCCAATCTGAAAAGTCATTAATTTTCTTTTCAAATTTAATTTTTACATAATTTCTCAAATATATATATAAAAAAAACTTAGCCGATATTTATTTCGCGAAAATTTCACCAATTTCAGTCAAATAATCACATCATGTAGAGCGTGAAAGTCGGCCTTCTTCTTCCAATTCGTAATGGATCCATTCTGTAAACTCGTTTATCATAATTTGTTCCGCCATATTGATTTGCACACAGTCCGTAATTCTTTTTTTTTCTTCTTTTAATTTTTCGAATTCGTTGTGTCGGAAAATTACCTCGGTATATCTTTAAAAGAGATATTCCAGTTTGGCCAAGTCACTTCAATGGATCGTTAAAGCTGGCGCATTGCATTAAATTCGAATATCCCGATAAATAAAATCTTCTGGAAGCTAATTAACTTTTTCCCGCTGGCAGCACTCTTTTCGTGTAGTCTGTTATCTCATCTCGCGGCTATACGCTCAATACGAATCATAAACTGCATCTGCTCCTTCCAAAATGAAATTTTTAAGACGTGTCAATTGATAAAGTGAACAGAGTTTTTCGTTTTTTCGTACAGAATCACAACTAATGTCGTCACGCACCTAGTACTAATTAATATAATGTTTAAGAGCTAAAAATGAGTTAAAATAGTGAGCTTTTGAGAGGCATTACGGCCATTTATCAAAATTCATGCTATGGATACTTTCTGACAGGTATTAAAGCAATTTTTTTCCAACTATACCTTAGACAACCCGATATAGCTTACTTTATGACAGCTAGCAAGATAAAAATTAGAATTGACAAAGAATCAATAATAATTCGGAATGAATACTACTCTTCAGTGAAAAGCATCAATAGAAAGCTATTTGAACCAAGATAAATGAAACATTTTTAAACTTCGGCCGAATGTTGACAGGACGGTTTCGAGTCCCTATAGTTGGCGTGAATGCAAACTTCAGTAAACAAAAAAGCCAATACTAAACAAACTTAAAAAAATAGCTCACCTCAATGCGATCAGGAGAAAATATCAATTACATTTCTGTACCATTCGATGCCAAAATGGCATCTATGTGGAAGTCATCTGTCATACTTACTCCGCTCTTCTGTCAACACTAGCCGTGGATAATCAATAGAGGCACCATGTAATAATAACCAGAGAGAGAAGGAGAATCTTTAACAGGCAGAAACACAAAAAAAAAAAAAAAATGATTTCTTAATGTGACTTTCTTCGGAGTAATTATAATTCGATCAATTCTCGACAGATGGTTTCAATTTTAAGAGGACAACTATTATTGTCATATTAATATATTATTTAAACAAAAATATTGTCCGTAAACTTTAATATACCAATAAAATAAAATACATGTACTGGAAATACTTCAGAACTTGCGACTGGCTGCGATTTCTGCGTAGGATCACTCCATTGTGTTCACATTGGTACAAGTTGTTTGCTACATGCTCTGAAATAAGTCATATTTATATTACTTCAGTATTAATCACATAATCAAGTTATGATTTTGAGAAATATTATAAAAGAAAAGTGTTTATTTATCGTGTAAAAATCTTTAAAAAATTAAAACTTAGATCTATTATACGGTTTTAAAATCAGTGAAAGCAATGTAAACATTTGAAAAATGAAGGAAAATTTAAGTATATTTCGTTAAAAAAATAAAACATTAATTTAATCTATAAAATAATTAAAGAACGTTTGAAGGCAGAGCAGCGATAAAACAGGAAATGCAAAAAGCTAACTTAATCATTGGCTCCCGATTAAAATATCCGTCGCGCACTCCAAATAGGCAAATGGCCGCAAACAGCACATTAAACTTTCTATATACCTAGCGTTATTTAATAGACAGGAAACGATCGGCAGTTCGTGACACTGCAACTTCCACTCGCAGCTGAAAATATCGAAATTACTTCCAATCGAACACCTTAATAGGAAACGTAAATATCTGCCGCTCTCTTTCCTCAATCGACAATCCAAGTAGATTTAAAAATTCTATTGTGCTAGTTCTTTTCACGCACGCTATTAAAGTGGTAATGTGTTGTAGTCGGCGGTGGATTTTAAATGTAATTTGCGCTTCAGACGGCAACAGTAATTGTGTTCGACGTATTAAGATGCAGATTTACTGCAGAAACGCGTTCCTAACAATATCGCGATTTTCTTCGCCTTAAATAATTATCTAAAACATAAAAACAAAAAAAATTTACGAAGTTTGTCCCGGTAATTAGAAGTGTTGCAGGGTAAAATTATCAGTTAAAATACACACCATATGAGCCAGATTCTTGAATTAAAAAAACATTTAATGGAAGTAACAGCACAAATCCGAAAAAAAGTTTTTGTGCCAGATCACTACAATGAAGATAACGTTGATCCCTTCTACTAATTTTTTCCCGATCTACTAATTACGGCTAAACGCTTGTTATGTTTGTGTTAACATAATTCGGAATATTTCGCCCTCTACTTTAGTAACAAAAAGTTTGATTTTGGCAATAAGCCATTATTTGGAAAGTCGAACGGTCTGTTTTATATCTAATTTTTTTTTCCTTTCTCTATATATAAAACAGATTAATGAAGAGAGATATCCTTCAAAATTTTACGTGTGGTCTATTTTCGATCTTCGTAACAGATGATTACTCAGAAAATTTCTTTTCATGTCAGGTTGGTAGATATTGGGAAATAGAAAAGCGAAGTATTCTGTAGAGAAATCGCCAATCGCGAGCAGGTGACATTATAATCTGGTGACAAATTTCTTTCCCAGCTGCAGCCATTCTATATTTATAGCTTCTAGAGCAGTAATAAAAGCGCTTCGAAGAGTTCGACACTTAAAAATCGACCCAACATAAAGCTCTCTGTAGAGAATAATATTTCCAAAAATGCTTGTCAAAGTTTCCAATTATCAGACGCATCTGTTGATAGAAAAACTTTTACTCCATCTCCAAATAAAATTATCAAAGGTATAAAAGTTTCGTCGTCTCAATTTAATGCTAATTAATAATTAAAATATGAGTATGCTATAAAATTTCGATACGAAAGAAAAGGGTTAAATAAAAATTAACTATAATTTTGACGTTTAATGAATAATAAACACTATAAATTGAGAAATTTGTCGCAATAAATTTTGTTTCGAAACAAAAAAAAATTATTCTAATTAACAACTACTTCAAAACACACTATGACAGTCGAAGAAAGTGATTAAAGCAAAAGAAAATTCGATAAAAAATTTTAATTAAATAATTTTTATTTAAACTTTTCTTTAGAAATATTGCGTGTTAGAATTAATGAAAAATTCGTTTTTTTCCCCTGTATGCGCCAGTATAAAAATTAATAATTGTTTGTGTTGCGAAGCGTTATTTCTGCGGTTAGGTACGGAATATTAAGAGGGGGAAAGAAGTGTTTGGATTTATGTGCCGATCATCCCTTTGATTTGATAGAAAGTGAAGTAACTATTAAAAAGCGAAAGTTGTAATTAAAGACGCGGATTGATGTGAACTGCTTTTAGGTTCACTAGCTCGCGTGACGTTAATGGATAAAGTGATTGATGGCGGTCGGACGGTACAGACTCGAGTCTCGGCTCGGGTTAATGTTGGTCCTTGTCACGGAATTTGAACCTTCACTATTATCACTTATAGCAGATCTCTACAAGCAGCAGCATCGCTTTGTCGGCATTTTTCCGAAGGCGACAAGATTTTCACTCTTCTATCTATGCCAGTCTTCATCGATGTGCCAGAAAAAATTATAAACTAACTTCAAAACATTTTTACTAAACCATCCATCGATATTAGTTATATAATTAAATCGTTATTTTCTTGATTATAACGCGCACTTTAGATAATTCAGATAAAATGTACATACGATGCGCTTTCCCGTATTGTTTTGTACAGCGCGCAAGATAATTTTATGAGAAACAAACAGCTACTAAAGTTTCCAGTTAAAAGTTTTCTTTGACTTTTCTAAAATATAAACTTCATCAATTCAGATTAAGCAGAAATTTGGAAATAAGATTTGAAGAAAAATCTTATATGTTTTCTGTATTACGCATATGTTATGTTTAACCGTCGATACAATTGTTTGTTTTAAGCGTAACGAATAGAAAAACTGAGAATAGCTTTTACCATTTCGTTCAGTTGAACAAACTCTATATATTATATATAGTATATAAAAGTGGAAATCAGCGTTAGTCGGTAACTTTTGAAACTCTACCAACTGGAGAGATATGTGTTGCATGCTGCATCTTCTTTTCTCAGATAACGGCACAAAGTAGACAATTATCGTTCTCCGAATTTTCATTTTTCAGTGTCCTCCAGCAATAACGTTCTTTTAACAACGAAAATAAACCGAGAGACGATTTTTTTCCGGTCCATTTTCAGAAATTCGATGGTGTAGTAGAATCGGGAAGCTTAATAGTTTTTATTTCGGAACGAAGACCAAGTGGACCGAACTGGAAAAGTTTTTATTGCGCTTTATATTTAACAAAATTACTTTTCTGTTAATGTTCCGAATTTTACGGAGGTTGATTTACTTGCGAACTGTTTAATGATGGTTTCTAAAATTACCATCTTTGAATGCACTTGAAGCATCGACTCGAAATCATGATAAGTAATTTCAATTAACTCTCATTTTCTAATTGCTCAGAAACTTTAAATCTAAATATTATTCTTAATTTATAAATAATCGTTTTTTTTTATTAAAATATTTTATAATTTCATCCAAAGAATCAGGAATCATATCTTCTTATTCAACATGATTTTTTTTAATGGGAAATTCGATATCTCTCTCATAGCATTCGTTCTAAAACTTATATAGCGGTCGTAGAAAACTACATAACAAACGACTAACTAAACAAAATTAAAAAGTTTTAAATATTCTAAAATTGTTGAAACAATTTTAGAACAATTAGATTTAAAAGTTAGTTTAAATCTAAACAGAATTAATGTTTATAGCTACTAGTGACGTCTTGTTGCTTCCCAGACTATAGCGATATTTAGTTATTTAATATTCTTCTTAGAGTTGTAATGGGACCTCGGGCTTGGAGAACGGCATCTTCCACTTCACTAGTCAAGTAATAAATTTATATACTGTGAAAAAAGTCAACAAGTTGACTAAACAAAGATAATTAAATATTGACAGCGTCGTAACTCTTGGGCGGAGGAAGATGTGCATTATTGACTTAATTGCTTTGTACTTCATACGGATGGCTATAAAGTTGTCACCCGAAGCCAAGTCCCTCCGGTACATTCATTCTCTTCGCATCATGTAATTGGACGAGTCTCCGGAGAGGGCATTAATCTATCGTTCTAATCCATTAAGACGGAACAAACATCTTTAAACTTCCTCTAAACGTTGAGTTACGATCCTAGTTAATTCGTCCTTTCTACTCCTCCTAGAAGACGCGCTTTCCAATTTTCTGATTGTTTCCTTAGTTAATAGGGCGTCTCCAAGATATGCTGCAATTCTGATTGTGCTCCGAATCGAGAAGTCTATTTGAAACATTTTCTTTTTACAAAGAGAACAACACAATCGATAAAACGCTCGCAGTAATAAGGTACACTATTCTAGCATTCTTGACGAGCGTTAAACAGACTACCATTTTCAGAACGAGGAAAAAAGCATTCCTTTCTTTTTCTTAATGTACCATTGTTGGAGACCAAACTCATTAGTGTTCTGGTCAGAACTGCTGTGATAAAAGATGCGATGGACTCAAGTTCTTGCTTCGACTCCACCCTCGACTGTGAGAGAGAAACACACCCTGACACTTCAGCATCACACTGGTAGGTAGTTAAGAAAGTCGAGATTTGATCGATGGATCAGCGATTTTTGTTGGGATGTTAAAGAAAGGTTTTCTAGACCCGGGGGAAATCATACTAGCCAAACGGATGGATGACACTCTCGGCATTAGAAGGGGAAGTGTAAATGGAATAATTATAGCAGCTGTCAACGACTGTCATGTTCAGTTGTCTCTCCTCCACCACTCAGTGACGTTTAATTACGTAGTGACTTTGCCTCTCAACAGTCATTCTGGGCAGGTAATTACACTTAATCCCCCTTTGCTCCACTACAGATTTCTTGGTGATTGCTCCGTCCCAAGTCGATTTCGGCAGTAAATAAGATGGGCAATTCCTATGAAGTTTGGCTAAATAACGGTTAATCTACCCATCTTGATCTTATGAGCTACAATAAGTTCCTGGCCTTTATATGAGTAAAAAAAATCCATTCCATGTTTACGACGAGTTAGAAAACTTTTAATGCTTTCTATCCATATCTATAGAACTGAAATTTACACAAAATTCTTTTTCAAGGCAGCCATGTTAGCTTTTTGAACTCCTGAAAAATACTGTTTTTATAAATTTCGTTTAATTGCCGATTGCAATTCAAACTACTTAGCTAACATAAAATTGCGAATGAACCTAAAGTATAAAAAATAAATATTCAATCGAAAACGAAGCAACTATTTTTTTGACGCTAAAAATAAAAATTATTTTATTTTCGATATAAATACAGTATAGGGTATATTTTTATACGAACTACTTATCTTTCTTTAAAATATTCTTAGTATTGTACGTACAATATTTAGAAAATGAACATAACCAAAACGTTACATCTCTCCAGCTGCAGTCTTTCCGCTTAACGTCTTATCACTAGCTTGAATTCCATTGAAATGTCACTGACAGGAAAAGTTTTTTAAGGTTAGAAACTTAATTAAAATTTATCTATGGCTGCAACAAATATAAAATGCATTCTGAAAGTTCATCTGATACATGTCACTGGGAATTTCTAACTGTAATTTCGCCTTACAACAGACAACTTTCGAAATTTCTCATTTGCATATTTCTCGGTATCGCAGCTTGTCGAAAATTTTCTTTCAGCTGATCAGTTATCTTTAGAAAGGAGATAAGACGAACAAGTCGTTCACCTTATGGAATGTAGCTATTCAGTCTTTAAATAGCATGCTATTTATAAGATATAATTAGACCATTATTGCCAATGATCTAATTTAAAAATCACGTTTCTTCTCGTTTTTAAATACTTTAACTTACAATAAAGAACAATTAGAGCTAAATTCTTATAGAGATACGTCTAGCCAAATTCTATTGACGCCAAGCCAAACTAAAACTTGCGGTTTCTAATCAAACGAGGTGAATTCGAAAGTTGTTTATTTCTCATCCATCAGATATAACTTGCAAAATTGAATATCGACCTAAGAAAGTGACAAATTGAAGAGAGATTCTTATCGTGTGACTAAAGTAATAGGATAGTTAGAAGGGTAAGTTAAGCCGACTGATGCACCCTCCAACTTCAATAGCGATCGTTACATCTTGACAATAATAGGATTTTCGAATTATGTGGACTAAATCGAAATGCCTAGTGGCAGATTGATAATTAAGCTACGTTTCTTGTCGCCTTAAATTTTTTTTTTCTGATGACATTTCTAATTCTAACTTGACACGCTTGTAATCAGGACACTGTTGGTTAAGCTACTGATGTAAATTTGAAGTTACCATTATTATTTTTTGCCGATTATGTTTAACAGAACTGTGCTTGAGTAAACTTGAAACCTGTGATTCATGTTCCGTGACGCTATTCATATCATTATTCAACAATAAATCTAGTAATAAAAACTAAATTCTTTAGTATTGGATGACATTTATTTATTGCACATATTCCTCATTTACAACACAAATGACAGTAAATGGTAAAGAACGTCACGCTACACGCTTATGACATTTACACAGACTAGATAGAAACTAGATTCGGTACCAAATATATGCTACGGTAGTTAATAAGAAAACATGTGACTAATAGCAGGATAATTATACAAGAACTACACAGAATACTTACAACTAAGCTCACTTATATAGAAGAGCATTTCTCTCTGGAGAAGAGAGGAAGACGTCGAAAGGCTTCCTTTTCTGTGCGACTACTCTGAACCCAAATGCCACTCAAAAGAATAGGAACAACATCGGTCAAAATAATGTGCCTTTTCATTTCAATGTTTACTTGTCTAGCTGCCGAATATCACATTTTATGAATTCATCCTCTAACTTTCGATAACACACATTCTTCAACACTATCACACGGTAACCGTTAGAGAGCTATTAATCAATCATCAGCAATTTCCAAACCATTTGATCATACAAATGACAAGTGTGCGGCACGAATTAAATAATCATTTAACACTGTCATCGGTATCGAGAAACGAAGTTATACAATAGTAAATATTATAACTTAATCTTAACTATATATAACATATTACAGAATCAAGAAGTTTCTTCTTCGAATAACATGAAGAAGTCATGTTACTGGAACAGATATCTGATTTAAAATAATTTCTTACTGTTTTACATAAGAAAAACAACATATATCTCGTGATTCGGTGTCATTCAATCATGGCAAACTGTTCGAATATTAGCGCTGTTCAACTTTATTATTGGAATTAAGAGAGAGAGACCCGCGAATGAATTTTGATATTAACTCTCCCTTCTTTACATCTTTACTGTAACATAAGAAGATCGAGAGATCCAGATTTTAAACAAAAATCGATTTTTTTTTATTTGGAGCTGTATCATATAAAGGCTATATAGACCCTATATATATCATTATATATATATTCATATATATGTTAAAGAGAAATATAAAAGAAAGGAGCCGATCTTCGATGGATCAATAGCATTTCCGAGATGATTCCGGATATTTCTCCTTCAGTTCTGCTTTGAATTGTCTGAAAAGTATTCGATTTCTCTCCTGATCCAGATCTTTATCCTTGTGGAACGAAGTAGGTGTTTTAAGTCCCCGATGAACCACAAAGGCGTTGTTCAGGACAGAGAACTTATATCCAGTTACATGAAGTTCGCAGACCTGGAAAAAAATATTATGCGTATAATATAGTAATTTGAAAAAATGCAACCATAATTTGCTCAATAAATAAGAAATTACGTTAATATTACAAAAACCTGTCAATTTTTTTTGTAACAAAACGATTTTGAATGGTAAAATTTATTCCGATAAAAGAGAAAAGAATTTTTCCATGGTGGCAACCAGAACTAGGAACAGTTTCTGTCGGGTGACACAGAGCGACCGTGCGTGACATAGAAAGTAAGCTGCAGCTTAGATCGGATCACGTAATTCAATCCGTGTCTTCTTTGCACAGGTGGTCATCCGGCAGAAAAAAGCAGGCTCGACATAAAAGTTACACTGAGACGATTTGGAGCTTCATCAACTTTTAGTTTTCTACAAAAGACACATGACACAGTTAAGCAAGAATTGTCTATCTCTGAAATTATGGAAGAATTACCCGGTCGCGTGTCTAGGATGCTACTTGCAGTCACCATCCGCCCAATTCTCGGGAGAAAGAGGCGTAACTTCTTGACTCGAGATATCGGATAACTGCATCGGAGGAGGTTATGTGCAGTAATTTACAAACAGTAATCTCCGGTTGTCAATTCTTGTTGTAATTACAATTCGAAATTGATGTCATTCTCAGTCTATAAATTATCTTATAAAAAAAAGAATTTATCTAAAATCGACAGATGACACTTTGCACGTGTACAATAATATCGTAGCACTTCCTTCTCGTCTGCAATTAGCAGCACTAAGGAATGCGATTCTATGAATCCTAACATGTGTATTAAATAAAATAATTTTATATAAAAATCGTGAGATTAATTTCGGTTTTAAAAAATCAAATAATGCATTCACAATTTTAATTTTAAGCGATTTTTAAACTAACTTTATAAATTGGATCATGTAGACTTAGATTTTTCTTGAAATATCAGAGATAATGATGATTAAATTATCATTATTATAGTAAAAATAAAATACGGAATTTTTTGCAAGTGTATCGTAGTCAGACATTATATCAACAAAAAAGATATATATAATAAAATTCCGATTAGAACAACAACAACAACAAAAAAAAAAAAAAAAATTCAGTAAATATAATGCATAACAAATAACCCGGATCTGTTTGCAACTTAACAACACTCGGCTCAACTGCTTTTAAAGGATTAATCATATGGATTTCTTTTCAACTTGGCAAATCTACAGTTCTGCGTGGTGAAAGCGATAACGCAATTATCTTTTCAGTATGTAACTCGAAACGAAGCGCGACTTAACCTTGTTTTGTATAGACGAAATACGAAAAAAATAGCTGCAGGCTTGTTTCCATTTTGCAGACTTGAACTCCATTAGGAGGAGATAAAATTAATGGAAGAGGAAAAAGCTAGAATGAAGTATGTGCAACCGATCTTAGAAGAGAAACCTGTTCGCTACGTAGCTCTTAATGACCACTTCCATTCATTACGAGCGAAAAAAAAAAAACACACTGCAAAAAAGAGAATGAGGTTCGCGACCCTGACATTTGTCAAGGCGTTCCATCTGTCTCCGTCATTGTCACACACATCTATATTGTGCACACTAACAGATATTACTCGCCTGCTGTTTATAGCAAAACTCAACAGCTGTTGTCTGCGGCGAACATACATCCTCCGAAAAAGAATGACGTCTGCAAATACCGTTCAATCCAGCTACTCCCCAGTCTTCTTATATTTTTATTAAAACTTCTGCAAGATCATCGATACTGTGCTTCTGTTTCCGAACTACATTTTATCCCAGTGACAGTTTGATTATTTTTCTGCTCACCTGTGCAGTTCTACGCTTCAGCATCATTCTCATTTCTTCATACTCTAGTTACACAATGCATCCGCAACAAAGCTACATTTTTAGATCCTAACATTAAAAAAATCTGCAAAAAAAATTCGACAGATAAGAAAAAAAAGTCAGTTTAGCTGTTGGAAAGTTGACTATAAGCACGGCTCAGGTAGAATTAAAAAAAAAAAAAAATCTGAGTTATATTCCCAGTGGCCATTTATCACTTCTGAAGCAGGAAATAGCGCTCGTGATTGGGATTGCCTTCAGGACAATTTTTCATGCAGTTCCTCGTCACCAGAACATATTAAATGTGGAGCGGGATAGTCTGACTGATGGTGCTATCTGAATAAGCTGGACATTCTCTCTAAGGGGCTAGCTCTCTCTTTTGCCTTTTGTGCACAACTTCCACTACACACCGTGACGGATGAGGCTACCGAACACTTCTAAAGAATCGTTTACCTAATTAATGTGTTAATTCACTTCATTTAAATGCTAATCAGGATGTATGAGTAAAGTTGTAAGATGAAATAGTTAAATTACCGATTGTAAAGTCGAAATGGCGGATTAGGAGGTCAAATGAGTTAGCAAAATTGCTATAGAGTCTTAATTGGTTAAATCCTCAGAGAATGAATGACTAGTAGCGGCGATTTGTTCATCAATCACCAACGACTAGATTCATTATTCTGATCTTTCTTACACCAAAAACCTGTTAGTAGTGAATCGGGCGTGGTTTGAATTGATCTATAAACTTCTATTCTTGAATTATAAGATTATACATATTATATTCATATTGATCTTCACTATAATGATCCAATTTATCATCATCACTATCAATGATAGAGAAAACTGTATTGGATAACTTGTCGTACTCCATAAAAATTTAAACAATTTTATGTAATAAGAGCCGAAAACCATAGCTGCATTATTCTTGATTTTCTGACTACACTTGTATAAACGAATATATTTACTTTAGAGATAAAATTTTAATGTTGAAACTGCCTCTTATCATTATATACTTTTAATTTCAGAAAGCACAAGAACAAGATTTTATAGTTTAGCAGGGAATATAAATTGTCTAAAATATATCTTAAAATTTATTATTTTTTCAGAATTCCTTTTTAAATCTGGTTAATTAATGAACTATGATAGCTGTAAATCTTTATAAAAAGAAAAAAAAACAAACTTTGTTCGAAAGAAAATGCACTTTCAACTTTCCACTCGAGGGAAATGCATAGCAGCATGTCAACGACTCCATAAAGCGTTGACACGAACCAAGAACGGAAGAAGGAACATCCTTTTCTTTTATAACCGGGCGCCTATTTCCTATTTATCGACCAGAAACCAAAGAACTGAGTGGCCAACCATATTATAAAATCACTTGGAAGCTTTCTGATGCTTTCTTAATTTTGTCGGTAAGAAATATACGAAATTAATTTCAACCACTTATTTTTAAAAAAATCAACGATTAACATTAACATTGTGAAGTGCCATAAGAGTTCTTAGCCAATTATGTTCTAATCATGGAACGAAATTTATTAGAAAGCAATTTAATATTTTTGATGCTTTTCTGCACAAAAATGTTCAATATCCTGGCATGTAATTCGAAATCGGAAAGATCTAATCGATAAAAACTCGCACGTCCCGTTAATCCCATAAAAACCTCGGACTCTTATCTAACACATCCGAAACTCGGTTACCAAACATAACTAATTAAAAGTATAGGATTTTGTCAAAACAAAATTATGTTTTGGCAAAATTGGCGAAACAATAAGATATTTAATTTCGTTGGGTGGAAAATTTCCGGCGACAAACTCGCCAGTTATCGATTGACAACTTTTTTGTATCCAGCTGATAACGCTGTTATTGTTTAATTAACTGCAGAAGCTATCTGGTAGCTTAGAGAGATGAACCACTCGGGAATTCTTCCGCAATTAATCTCGGGTCTGGCAAATTCTGATAGCAATAAACTTATTTCTATTATCCGACGACTTTATTGTTTACACATACATCGGTTAAAAATGCCACAAAATATTTTAAAATAAAGCGCCGTGCTATGAAAACAATTTTTTTTTTAAACTAAAATTAATATAATCTGCTTTCGGGATAAATTATTATCATATTGTATTTATTTTGAAACCAGCTTCCATTAGTTCACAAAATCAATTGTCGGTATTTAGATCGGTAATATTTAAAGTTACTCATTTGTTTTATTTTGCAACAAGTTTTAAAAATTAAAATAAATAATCAATCATAAGAAAATGGCATCCAGTTCAGACAAACTTTCTACACGCACTTAGGATGTTGCCATAGAAATATTTTTGTTGCTGTCTCGTATTAGAATAATTCTTTTTCAATATTTCTGATTATATCTTTTCTCGTATGAAATTTATTGTTGCAATAGTTATTTGTACTGTATAATTATGGTATACCACAACGGATTAAAGACGACTTCAGTTAGCTAGCTCTTACTCCAACGAAAGACCTATCCAGTGTCACATAAATTCGATTATTTTTCTTGTTTCCAGGATATGAATTGACTAAATCCATAAGGTACCATATATTTGAAGGGTTGCAAGGCAGAAATGACTAAACCATAAAATTGTAAAAGTGATTAGACATTTCATTCAACTCTCTAGACAGAGATTTATGTGTTTATTGACTTTTTTTTTGTTTGTTTTCTAACAAACTATTAAAAATAAAACTTCAATCTCAGAATTCACAAGTTTTATTTTTATCCTCCAATATTTCAACTTTATTGTTATCGGTTATAATCCCTAGCTTGAAACAGTTTATTTTTAGCATTTGTAAGAGATATGTACAATGTAGTATACGTATGCCATTAATGCAAATAGCGTAAAGAATAGTGGAGTGTTATTTCTTCGCCGTACACGACGGACAAGAATTAATGGCAAGCTATGATTTATTTGGAAAAATTTAATTATGGCTCCTGCATTATTAATTTATTATTTGAAGCTACTGAAAAATCGAAATGCTGTAATTATAAAAATGATAACAATAGTTCTAAGCTTTATAGTAAGTTTAAATTTTTTGATCTCATTTATAATACAAATTGTGTATACAGAATTGAAAAATTCTGGCCAAGATATGTTAAAAAATTGCCAGAATATTTTAGTGAATACTTCTCAATATAATTATGAATTTTTCGCTGCATCCTTTCATTTTCCTTATTTCCTAAATTTGTTTCAATCACATTCACAATGTTTACATTTCCGATTTTCCTAATATACCCATGTCCATTAGACTAATTTTATACTGTAATCACGGAAATTTTCTTTTCATTAAAGATTTTCTTTTTATGGAAATTACTTTTTAAAAAGAATATCTATTCTTTTCTATTGGAACTCATATAAGATGGGATATTGACTAACAACATGAATCACAGGGCTGACTTTAGACATAGGCCAAGTAGGCACTAGCCTAGGGCGCAAGCAATACGAAATCCATTCTGGTTCCTGGGCACCTAGGAACCAGAATGGATTTCGTATTTTGAGTATTTCTTAATTAATTTTTACAAAAAATATCATCATTTTGCTCTTTTTTATCTTTCATTTTTACCTTAAAGTTATAGGTTTAACAATTTATGAATACGGTTTTACAATTTGCTATGTATACATATATATATAAACAAACCGCATTCGTAAATGTACAACTATACAAAATCAAGTCAGTTTTGCAAGAAATACATTTAGATTTGACAAATGCAAATTTTAAAATTACTTATAATCTTGAAGATACTTTTACTCGTTAGAGTAACAAGTTTGAATATTTTTCTTTAACACCACTTTCTAACAGGAAGTTACCAAGCGGAAGAGCATCCAATGCTTATCATGGGAAATATATATCCGTGACAGTTCTGAAGCCGTATAATTTTGAAAAACTTTTGGAGGTGTAGGATCCAGGAACTGAATTCTGATCCATCAGATAGTAAGCCAATACTTTACTAAAAGCCTATCTGGCCAACAGTTTGAATATGTCATAAAACATGCTTAAAATAAAATCATTAGGATCCAGTTCCATCATCATCTTCATATACAAGCATTGCATATGAAGGTAATAATGAAAGTGGATCTAATGAAAAAGAAAATTTTTAAATTAATTTATTTTTTAACATTCTAGATCTAGATATTGTCGATTTAATTACGAAGCATAATAATAATTTCAAAATTTTAAATAATAAAGAAATGCGAGGAAATGAACGACGAGTTTTTGAAAAATTGCATAGATTTGGAAATTCTTCAGACATACAGAAATCAAAAGAATATAACGGGAATATATTTACATATATTTTTATCTTTTGGAACAAAAATTGCTGATGAAAACATTCAATTTTGTTTATAAAAAATTTGACGTTTTCAATGTGTAACTTATTCATGTCTTTACGTATTCTCCTAAAGCTCCTTCCTTTCACACCGCCAACGACAACGACCAAAGACTCAGTTTCTGTCGCTTCGTCAAGGTCGCTTATATGTTCACACTTGTTTCCGTTAGTCGTTGTCATCCTGAAAGAGTCGGTGTCGTTAGTCGTTCAGATCTTGACCAAGATTCAAGATTTAGTCATTGTTGTATCTATTTCGACCAATCAGGAAGAGACATTTTTATAAAGCAAAATGGAGGAAATTTTGATTTCAGCGGTACGAGAGAGACTTTGGCAGTATGATGCTTCTCATAAGGATTATTGGGATTTATTTAAAAAAAAAAACTGGAAGGAGATTGCTTTTCAATTTCAATTCATTGGAATAAAACTTTTTTCTTAACGTATGAAATAATGAATGTAAGCATAAATTAGTTAAAAAGCTTATTAAACAGGGAAACTTTTAAATTTTACATGATATATAGATTTTATGAATATTTAATTGCTTATAATTGTTATTTTTCTACATAATAAATTTATTTTAATGCTCGATTCGCTTGCTCGATATAAATTATATACAGTAGTCGTCTTCGAACAGATGTGAACAGCTAAGCGATAAGTGAAAATAAGTAGTCTTTGTCTTTGGTTGTTGTCTTTAATTTTGGTCGTTGCCAATGTGAAAGGAGTCTAATGCTATCTGTTTCTGTAGCCAGTGCAGAACGGAGTTTTCCTAAATTAAAATTATTAGAAATTCATTCAGAATAACTACGTCTCAAAAAAGATATGATAGATTATCGACAACAACTGAACGGCTTTTGTTAAAGGAACTGAATTTGGAAAAGATGATGGCAAAGTTTAGTGAAAAAAACTCAAAAGTTTTCTTCTAAACTGGTAGCGTTATAGCAATTATTTTTAATATCTTATTTATTTTTTTTATTTGCATTATTACAGTTTCATTTACATTTTTTAGTTATTATTACAAATAATCGAAAATGCCAATTTCATCATTGTAAAATATGAAAAATCTTCGTTTAGGAGGCGCCATCAATGTTGCCTAAGGCACCGCATATCCTTTTAATCGGCTCTGATAAATCATGAAAGGAATTTACAAAAATCATAGGAGAACAGTTTAGAGAAAATAAAATTGTAATTTTATTATATAACAATTGATAACAAAATGCGCTCTGATCTAGAGTAACATAAATGACCTGAGAAAGAACACTGAAAAATTTAAATAATTATGAAACTAATAAATAAGTTCTGGAAAGATTTAATCGCTTACTTTCATATATTTCAGCATTTTTTAATGATTGAAGATATTAGATTAAAAAGTATGGTGACAAATCATTTTCAGGATCCTCTACAGAATTTTACTAAAAAATGATATCAGTTGGTTGAAACTTTATTACCAGAACACATGCATATAAGTTTATAGAGTGATTTTGAGTTTCATTTCCTTTTTTAAGAAAAACAAACAGTCTAGAAAATGGTTAACATCGCTTTTAAATTAAGATTACTTTTTTAATTCGTTTAACTAAAGCTTATCATATTAGCTAGCTTTAATTATATCAAAATATACATTATCAATTTAGATGGTCTATATATTTATTTCAATAAACGACGCGTTACTTTTTTACATATTTATCCATGATGTATACTGGATATGCATAATAAATTAAAACATAGTAATGTGCTTAAATTAAAACAATTTTTGATTTCTTAAATTTCACAATAAAAAAAATTCGAATATTTTGCATAAACTATATTTCATTATTATTTATATTAAATTACTTACAAATTTTATGATGATAATTAATCATTAAAAGTTTAAATAATTAGATTTTGATGATTTTTTTCTTCCAAGTTTTAAATGTGTATTTTGATAGAGCCAAGTTTGTGCACTGACTTGTGAGTATAAATTTTATATTTTAGAGTTAGTGTTTGTCGGCTAATTACGAAAGCTATCACCACCAAAAACTTTCATACAGTGTTAAGCAGTCAAGAGTTTGATAACGCATGTTTGAATACTATCTTTGTTAGACCGAAGATATGGTTTGACGTTAGTTGGAGCAAAAACAAAATTTTTTACTTTCACCAAATTTTACATTTAAAATTGCTAAAAAATTTAGACGTACTTTTAATCTAACCTATTTATATATATTTCCGAAGCTTTTATATAGCGATAAACTATTAAAAATGAAAAAATAAAAGATAAGTTTGAATTTTATCATTGATTTTTAGTTAGTTCTACGATTTAACAATAAATTTTTTCTCTCGCGTCAACTACATTTTCATTTAAATTGTCAATTATTTTAAAACTACTAATATGTTCCTAAATCTGTATTACAATATTAAAGATACATTCCCTTTAATTAACTGATGCTGAAAAACTGATTAATTGGCATTAAACTGTATTTGTAAGTAAAATTTATTTAATTTTTCGCCCCAGAACGATCATATTGCTATTCAAATTATAAAAAAAGTGTGTATGCACATAAACTTGAGCTAATTACATATAAATTATAATTAAAATTCAAATCATCATCTTGTATATATCAATAAATTTCCTAAGCGATAAAATTACGATGGCATCATTTCTAGTTTTATTAGAAGCTAACGTTTAAAATAAACGATCGAGATCCGTAAAAACTTCTCTACTTAATACACCTAACAATTTTTTACTATTTAAAGTTTTCCTTAATTTACTGGCAAATTAAACTAGTTTAATGCTTGGAATTTGATTCTAAGGTTGCTATGTAATATAATAAAATTTTTAATTTTTTAAGGCATTTGAATCATTATTTTTATATTTTTCAAATATATATTATAATGTATTAATTCGTTTCAGAAGTAATAACCTAATGGAAAAATTGAAAAAGGCTTATATTATTTATTATGGATCTATACAGAAAAGAATTTTCATCAAATTTTATTGTACATAGATTGTTTTTCTTAAAGTTAGCAACTATATCCAATTTCGGTAAAAAAAAAAAAACTGACAGACTATTCATTTCTTTGACAGCCGAATGATCGACGATTCTTGAATTGCTGCTAAACTTTTAATGAAGTTTCTTAAAATAATTCACAAAAATAATTTACTAACTGTTTAATGAAATGACTGCTTATGATTTAAATCGATATAATTTATAGTTGTCTAATATTGACATATTATAAATGAATAACAGATCTGTTTGGTGAAACGAAAATCTGAATGAATGTCTCATTTCCTGTTAAGAATTACTATTATTATTATTGTTATTGAGCAATATAAAAATCTTTTTTAAATATTTGCAATCATCAAAAAGCACGGTAGTCGCTTTAAAGCCAGTACAGTACAGTAATCACTCATCTCTCTTATTACAAGAATCATTACAGGCAAAATTCGATTCCCTGTAACTTTCATTCTAGGTTAAATAATAATTTGACATTTATGTTTAAGAGAAGTTCTGTATTCAATAAATGATGCGCGGCGTCGAGTTACCTTTAATGACAGAACATCAGTAGCAAATTTTATGGAAATCCGTTAATTACTTCAAAAATTATTAATGGGATAATATGATACGTAATGTAACGAGCTTTATGTTTTATGAGCCTTTATATTCCTTCATAGAATAAATTAAAAATATTACAATAATCGCTTTTATTAAAATCTTAAAAATCGAAATAATGATTGTCCACTACGAATGCTTTAAGAGGACTTACTATTTGGAAAAAATAGCATCATATTGAAATCATTTTAAATAGTATTTTAACAATGATTACAAAAAACATACTTTATGACCTTTAAATTCCTAAAAATAAAACGGATCAGATGTTTGTATGTACATAAATACAGAAAACTGTGTTAAAAATATCTGAGAACGCCGATGGCATTTTTGCTAATACTATGTAAAATCGGTACTTGAAAAATAATGTTGAATAAAATTAATTTTTTAAAATAGAAGTTCGACACTAAAAGCCTCATACGAATTAAATCATTTTGACTTCATTCAACGACCGAAATAAAGAAAATCCTTTATTTTATTTTTTTATACCCACATTTATTCAAAAATCTTTTTTTAGTTATTCTCAGTTCAGTTCGTTGTCGATTTTTTGTTATTTTCTTGAAAACTGGAGGAAATATCATTGCATTTATCTCATAAAAGAAAGAAAACGGCATAATTTTGATAATTCTACATCATTTAAAGTAAGTTAAAGGACGTATTAAATGAATGATTTAATTAAATGTCAAACAATAAACTGTATAATAACTCTGATTATATTATTAAGTATCATTCTTCGATTTAAAAAAGAGTATCGAAAATAATTTCGTAAATTGAAAATCTGAAGTGTATGTTAATAATTCTTACCTGTCGCTATATAACAAAGGTAGAGCTTTATAAAGTGCGCATCACAACTGGAATATCAATAAATAAATATTACATTAGGTACCGTGTTAAAAGAGGCTTTGATATAATTTCGCAACTGATGTGATACTAATAAAGCAAAAACATTTACAAGTTAATATGACAATGAGTTAGTACCGTCGTTTTCTTTGCCGCGATGTATTGTTTCACGCTTTAATCCCAGAGGAATACATTTAATTACAACAAATACATATAATAAATCATAATTACACTTTCCTTTCACTTTTATTAGCATTATTTATAAATAAAATTTTTCGTGATTTTTTAAAAAAGAAAATCGAATCCATTTTTCATTTTACGTAGAATATATTAATTAGCTTCTTCATATTTGAAAATTCCCGATTGGAACGGGAAAAAAACTGTCAAAATTTCATAAGACGCGTTTGTTGGTTAATTAATTGTGCAAGCAACGTACAAAAGACAAACTTACCTAAAAAGGATAACAATTTCGTCGAGAAAAAAATTCAGCTAAAAGATATATATGGATAGAAGAGAAATTTCTGTAGCAGCAAGATTCATTATGCAAACCGAAAAAAGTACTAAGGGACTTATTATACTATAGAGAAAATTCGTAAACAGAATTTTCGAAAACTAATAAAAAAAATGGGTTTTAGCAAAAAGCAGCAACATTCACTTTACATTAATAATCAAACGGACTGCAAATAAAAGAACTACCTAAAAAAGGTAGTGGTTTATCATAAAAGAAACGCTGTAGCAGTCCAAAAAATTTTAGTGTATTATATGTTATGTTGTGTCGGTTGTATATTCATACATTATATATATATATACAGGCTAAGGGAATTTGTTATGATGGAACATTAAAAATATATACAGTACAGTATTTTTAATTTTTCCAAACGATATTTTAATTCTTTATATATATATATCTTTAATTATTATTTATAAAAGCTAATTTTAATGTTTTTAACAAAAATAATTCAATTAAATTTAAAAATATAGTTTTTATAAAACTGAACGTTCTAGACATATTCGTCTTCTTATGATAAATAAATGATTGTATTGTATAATTTATTTCAACGATTTTACAAGAATCTTATAAAATATGAAAGCAAATTTTTTACAAGATAATTGCATAAAAATTAAATGCAGTTAATTAATTATTCAATTTATTTTACTTAAAATTTTATACCAGTATTAGAAAATTATATCATTGAAGGATATTTTTGTCACTTATAAATTTTAATAATTTGCAGGGATTGTGTCAAAGATATTTAAAACCTCAAATTAAATACAGCTTATTATTAAATTACTCTATGGAACATTACTCCCTGATCCGCCTTATAATTATCAGTTAAATGGATTGATATCCCAGAGGATTCGACCGCAGGTCCGCAATTACTACTGTATATAGTCTATGCCTAATTAAATTGATACAACAGTTGGAATTATTTGCTTGATGTCACGAAATATCAAACATTATTGATATAAAACAACAAATGATTATTCGAATATAAAAAAAAAAATCATTTCTACCAGCAAATTTAAAATTTTGAAGACTTCCTTTAATTGGTTTGAAAACAAATACTGTTAATTGCAAACGAATTGTAATTGTAAAAATGTAAACGAAAGCAATTTTCACTGAACTATTATCACATAATAACAATTTCTAAAATAAATTTTGCATTAAACGACTTCAAGATAATTTTTATTTTTTGTTAATTCGATACAGATTGTTTGTTCAATCACACAAAAACGTGTAACAGGACTCGTTAACGACTTGTTCACTTTGTTACGATAATAGCATACCACCTGGGGCTATTTTTCGCACCTTTAATTGTGCTATATCCTTTAGCAATACGCAGGAGACAAAGCACCTGAGGCATCTTAGCACCTCTTTTCCAAATTGCTTAACAACACCAGAAAATGTATTTTGTGTAGCACATAGGGGAATTGGTCAATGTGGATAAGTAGATTTGTAGTAAACAACTAAATGTTAATCACGTTAATTCAGTCTAACCTTGTATGAACTTCAGTTAAAGATATGTTAAAGTTTCTACAGTTGCACATTGAGAGAGGAAAATCTTGAATGTAAAAATTTTTTTATTTTAAATTTTATTATAGATCTGTCGATATTCTTTCTTTCTGTTACTGATGTAAATTATTTTAAATTTCATCACAGTACTTTCGATCATTAAAATTGGAGAAGGTAGATTTATTGCAGTTTGGATTTGTAATTATATCTCATCTTGGCCTCTGTGGACATTTGGGAGTAGGCGTATCCTCAAGTAGACATGGTTAAATACAAACATATTATTCCATATTTTAATTAAGTCAATTAGATGTCAACTACTGGTTATCATGACTAAAGTTTCTATCTCCATAAGCTTAACATTAAAGATTATTTACCCTACAATTAGGATTAGAGCAGCAAACTCGTGGCCCCATATGCCATTTATTATAGCTCTCGTAACATTTGTAACATTATAATCTTAAGAGTGATATAGTAAAGTTATTCGGGGAAAAAATTGCAATTGTTTTTCATTAAGTACGTATCTGAAAATCACTTTAAAGTATTTTATAAATTGTAATGAAATTCAATAAAATAGTTTAAGTGGAAATTTTGTATCGATAAATTCTATTTATAAATGATTTTATAAATTTGAATATGAATGGATATACTGTATGTAATTTTAAAAAAATTAAAATGAAAATACCCTTTACTTCATATAAAAATCTTTTCCCCCGTAAGGCATTAACTTTAAATATGGTCCCCAATCAATCAAAGATATCTAAAGTGGTCCTTGAAAGAGAATGAGTTTGAGACCGCTGGATTAGAGATTAGATGAGTAAATCCCATTTAGTTTCTGTGTCAACAATATTTAAATATTAGAATTAGTTTTAAAAGAGCAGCAATCCAGGAAGTTTATATTAATCCTGAATTTCTGATCTTTAGGAAATCCAATTTCATGAAATCCAGAACAACTTACAGAATACAAATAATGCCTAAACATCTTATATATAATCATTACTAGTATTCTCAATAAATCTCTGGAGATTATTCCCTCCAGATAAATTGCACAGAATACTTAATTAATTTTCAGTATTTAGATCTAACTTGTTTTATTATAGTATTATTTAGGTTTAATTAAATTTACACGATTTTAATTATTTTTTAAGTTGTTTCACGCTGCTTTCAATCTCCAGGATTATCAAGTGACGAATTATATTAGATTATTCATTCTTCGTTAATGATGAAGGATGTACTATACAGTACCTGTATACTGCATAAAGCCGGGTCTACACTATTCGTGCTCGTGCTCGTACTCGCATTCGTCTCGGTTTATGAAATTTCGGTCGAGCTCGTATAATGTTCGTCCACACTGGTATTAGTTGTTCTCAAGATGTTGGCTCGGTAGGACCCGACGATGAATCATGAAGAAAAACAGCTCTTTCCCGTATACATTGCCTGCACAACTTGTTGTGAGCCCCCCTTTGATGTACCGACAACGAGCGGATCCCCACGACCTCAGGCTTGTGCTGCTCGCCTGGCTTGTCTCGAGAATTGTCTCACCGTCCACATTACTCGCAATCAGTCGAGTGCGAGTATGAGCACAAGCAATAGTAGTGTGGACCGGCTTAAGAGAAAACCAAAAATTGAGCCCAGAATCTCTTGAAAAATCTTGAGTGGAAACAAAGAAATTTTATTGAAGTTATTTCAGATTTTACGCTGACGAATCATTACGACCTAAAAAGATAAGTTGTGATGACCAAGTTAGAAGCCCATCATGGAATTGAAAATCCATAATAAAGTTTGCCAATATACTAAAGGATGGAGATCAGCGAGATAGATTCGGAATGCATCTTAAAAACTGAAGAGTGAGATTTGAAATTTATTTCCCATTGATATTTGTATTTATTAAAATCATCATTTGATATATATAATATTATCTCATACCTCCAGATGGATCAGGTGCTCAATTGAATAAAGCATATGATAATTTACGACCGACTCCACGATGTGGCGCCCCGTAGTGGGCACTAAAATGTCCTGCCGATTAGTAACTTCTGCTCAGAAAGCAGCAGAAAACAACATAAAAGATATTCATAATATCTATATAAATATTTGAAGGGTTGTAATCGGTTCTATTAAATAAATACTTCTAACAAATACTAGAGGATGATTCAAAATTTCTGCAATGATTTTTTTTGTGTTGGCTGTTTTTTATATCGCTCGTGCAGCAACAATCATGAATTCTCTAACATTGTAAAGCAGTGCATCTTGAAAGGGTAAGCTGTGACATTGCAATATATCAATATGACAGCTTCCTTTTCAATCACCAGACCAATCAGGTTCCAATTCACCAGAGAAAAAATGAGCAGCAATCAAATTTATAAACTAAAGACAGAAATCCATCGAAAACTTTCAGCATAACATGAGAACTCTGCGTAAGTCATGCAAATCAGAACAGTGTTCAACATAATACTGTAATATGCGAATGGATTGCCTTAGCTACATTTTAAAAAATAATCGCATGACTGTCATCAAAGAGGGACAATCTGGATATCCTCCCATATTTAGACCACTGAATATATTTCTATTATAATTCTGAATAACCAATGGTGATGATGCTGAAGTAATGCGTCACCTACAAATCATTCAAAATTCTGTCCTTCAAATCATCTCTATCTATCTTGACTTTCATAAGGAACGTGTGAAGATGGTTTTCTAAGTAACTACAGAACACAAAAGCTACAGAAATCTTTTCAATCACTTTCGCCAGAATGATAATGCCTTTCTCAGATACATCGGCATTGGAGATGAAACACGAATTCCCCATTACGCGCCAGATATATAAAGATCAGAGTTTGAAATAGAAATATCCAATATTACAAACAAAAACTTAGCAAGAAAAGTGCAGTTTTTTGGAATTTAAATTGGCCGATTTTGGAATACTACATTTGGAGAGAGAAAACATTTAAAGTGCCAGTATAATGAATTGCTATGTGAAAATTTGAAAACAATACAGTGAAGCAAATACTAAGATTACAATAAAAAAATATCGTATTATTGCATGATATCATTTTGTACACCGCAGACTATACATTTGAGACTTCTACCAAATTTATAAATATTGTACCGCACAGTTCTGACAATACCATCCTTTATATGGCTCATTCAGATGCTTTACGGCCCACTTTACTAATGATCAAGATATGGGAAATTGACATATGTGGCTTTATAGACAAGTAAAACTTTTTCCTGCAGATAAAGCTTATGAACTGCTTGACTGAACTGCGTTTAAATGAAGAATTTTGAGAAAAACAATTTTGTGTTTTAACATTTTATATTGTAGTTTAGTTTAAATTCATTTCAATAAATAGTGGTTATTTTCGGAGTCTCTATTTATCTGTTTCAATTAATGCTTAATTATCGTCTATATATTAACGTAATGCAATTTACGATCAATTCAAATTGTTACGAAATCTTTATTACAGTTTCATATTTACTATATGATGCCATGATACAATATGTTGGGATACATATCAATAAAAATTTAACTTTTAAATAATGTACGAAATAGTAAATTGTACGAAAGTCGAGGACCGTCTGTATTCATTTACATATATAAACAACTATTAATTAACATTTAAATAAATTAAATTTTACATTTATTTATACGCAAAATTATATACACAGTAGATTCTCCTACAACGCGATGAAAAATTGCGGAAATGCTCATATAATGTAGTAAAACAGGATCGTATAACATGGCATAAATAAGGTAGATAAATTTGACATTTATCACAATGTAAATTACGTTAAATAATTTGGTGTTCTGCTGAATCCTAACTCTAATTGTCATCCTAACTCTAACTGTAATAAATGCAAATAAGGTTCAAATTTTTCGATACTTGGTTCATGTATAATTTTATGTGACACATATAACACGGATTCATATAAAGCAGAACGTATCTCCCACGTTATATGATAATCAACTGCATATGTAAACGAAAAATTTAAAACTGAAAATATATACATTAAGCATTTTTTAAATTAACGCTATGAATTTTGAATTTTGTATAATCAAAAGAATATTTTTATATAACTTAATTATTCAAACTTCAATAATGTTTTGCATTATACGAATCATTATTGATTATTATTAAGGATTAATCTGAATCGATCAGGTATTAATCGATTCAAATTATTGTGCCTACGATTTGTATAATCCAAACGACAAATTAAGAAAAATGATAAACGTGAAACATTGTAAAGATGAATTTAGAAACGAAATTGCATGCTTAAAATGCAACCTATCACGGATCAATTTCTACCGAGAAGATAATCTGAAATTATCTAGAAATAAACATCTCGATATTGCATTTTGCCGGAAGTTTAGAAATATACAAATTCACAATATCCAGGAATTTTCCATACGCTTAAGAATATTTTACCAACATAAATTTCAATATTGAAATAAAATATTTGATAAATTAAAAATTTACGAAAATAAAACAAAAATAAATAAATAATATCATTTAACGTTTATCAAATATTTTTACAAAGTAAGAAAATTAAGCCAGTGTTATTAAAGAATAAAAATAATATTTATAAATATGAATCTACTTTTTATAAATGTTTGGCAATAAGATACGAAAATGAAATCCAAAGAGAAAAAATGATGGCAACTATGGAGAAATAATAAACCATTATCCTTTGATAATTGGAAACTTGACATGAAACAATTCAATTTTCTATAAAAAAGAATTAAGGAGGAAAAAATTATTGTAAAGTTATAGAAATTATTCCAAAATAAATAAAATCGATCTTGTTTTAGGTTATTTATATCTGTAAAATTACAATTTGGATAATATGGTCTTATTGGCATATAAAATTCAATATAGAATTATTGTTTTAAAATTCTATACTAGCTTATAAATAATAATAATAATAATAAAGGTTTAATATGAAAATTATTATTATTATACTTGTTATTAAAGCAAAAATCTACTAGACAAACAAAATACCAAGCAGAAGACAGACAAAAGTTTTTGGTTTTATTGATTGTATAGCCTATACCTTAGCATAAGATACTGAATTATACAAAAAACATACAAATTTAAATAAATTAACTCTACACTGTACTGATAGTTTGAATATCAAATAAAAATTTTATATAAAATCCACAAGATTTCGTAATAAATTTAATTCAACAGCTTCAAAATTACTGTATATTTGTTAACATGGGTTATTTCAACTGATAATAAATTTGCATTATGCCTGAATCCAGAAAAAAATTCTGAATAAATACAAAAATGAGAAAATAGCACGCTGCTTTTTTCTAGCAAGAATTATTACAATTTAAATAAAAACAATTCATGATATTTGCGTGCAGATAAATAAATTATTTTATATTTTAAGAAAAATTATTATTTTTAGTGTAAATAAAGTATTTTCTCTCCTATCTGGAGAACGAATATTCAAACGTAATGAATTATATTTTCGTTTTTATATTAGAAAATATAGATAAAGGTAGAAGTTTTTACTGATGATAAGTAATATTAGTTTTTTACAAAAAAAATTCTTTCAAATGAATGTATTTTCTATATTCTACAAATAGTTTTTCATATACTGTACAAATTTAATTTAAAAAATTTTATATAAATTTTTTAAATTTCAAATGTCATAACACCACCACAAATCATCATCATATGCCCATGATGATCGCTACAATTTTTATTTAATATTTATCGAATTGAAAAATAAACTTTTAGACAGAATAATTAATCGAATGTTAATATTATTTTAAGTATGTTATATTCCGACTAATTTATAAGAGTAATAATTGTAATTAATTAAAATGAATCCATCTTTATTATTTCAAATAATTAATTGAAAAAGATATAATTTATTACTCTAAATTGAAATATATAAAAAATAATTTTAATTATAATTTGCATTTAAAAAGAAATTCATCTGTACGTATTTATAATAATAAATTTTATAAATAAATATTTAAAAAAACTGTGTTTTCAAAAATTATAACTGAATATATGACCATAATAAAACTATAAAAATAAAATTTTTAAAAACTAACAATTTAACAATTTATGAAAAAATTCCTAATTATTAATTATTTTTCTTCCTATGCCAGTATTTTATAAAATTTTTAATAATATACGATCAAAACTGCTTACAATGAAAATATAGAACAATTCTAGAATACGTATAAATTTTTATGAATATTTTAGGATTAAAACAGTGGCAATACAATTTCAGAATCAATTACAAAAATTAAATCAAAAGTTTTAATGTAACAACATAATTTTTTATAAAATCATGGATGCAGCATTTTCATTAATTTGTTCAAACTTGCATCGCATATTTTACATTGTTTATTTTGATGCACCGCATATTTTACATTGTTGACTTACAATCGAGATCAATTTTGAATATAGTACAATATATCCTTTTCTTCTTGACAGTTATCCAGACAGAGATGGACGGTGACGAATAAACAAAGTTAAATGAATTCAAATCGATATAACGTACATAAAAGATGTCTGGATAGTCCGCGAACAGTAACTATTTTCAATAACTCGATTTATTGAAAATAGTCAAGTCACTGTTGCTCTTCACTCAAACTTAGAGTTCTATGGAATCTAATAAAACGAAAGGCATCAAAGACTGTTCAAATCTAGTATTTATAAAACTTCTTATTGCATGAATCGAAACATTATATATAGTTATCACAGAATTATAACTTTGAAAAAGAAAAAAACAGCTAATTATTTTTACATGATGCTACGAATGAAAATTCTCAAAATATTTTCTGATAAATTGTAAGACGACTAGAACTTAAAAAAAATTAAACTAGATCACGTATAAGAATTTATACATGATCTAGTTTTCATCATTTGCTTAAAATAAATTATAGATTGTATTAAAAATACTTTAATGAAAGCAAAATTCTGGTCACATATTTTGGAGAAAAATAATGATGCAGATAAAACTACAATGAAAAATGATTAAAAACTTACTTTTAAATATATAGTTATTAAAGTATACAGTATTTTAGCATTCTTTTAATTATTATTCTAATGTAATGTAATTCATCTTATATTCATCATTTTACATCATCATGTGTAATGAATCATATGTTCATCATTCTACATTAGAATTCTTTTACATTATTCTAATGTAAAAGAATTTTAAAAATCAATGATAAAGAATAAGTAATATAAAAGAAAGTAATATAAAACAAAATAAAAAATTTAAATGAAAATCTCAATAAAGATTTTTTACAAGGCAGCCAAATTGAAATAGAAGATATATATAGTATTTATAAAAAAAAATAGGTATTCGAAAGAATTCATAAATTTTGATACTTGATTCTTTTAAAGAAAAATAATTAAAAATATAAAAAGAAAACATCTATCATCTGCTAAATACTTTGTTGATATTATGTTCCATAAATTCTACATTTTAAAAATTTAAGAGGAACTAATTCATTTCAGATAACTTTTGATCGAGATAATGACATTGTTGTTAAAATTAAAAAAAAAACGATTAAAATAGGGAAAAATAATAAAATAAGTTATATTTTACAATAAATACACTTTTTTTATTTTAATTTGTGCCTAAATAAATATGTATAATAAATATAAGACCGTAACAAATTCGCATGATTACTGTAATTTAATAAAAAACATTACAAATATTTTGCAATTGTATATTTTATATTAAACAAAAAAATTCTTCTATGAAATAATGCAGGACAATTTTTTTAAATTTACAAAAAAATAAAGAAATAATTAATAAATTATTATTAATTTATTTCCAGGATGAATTTATAGAAAAATATATATAGTTTTTTATATCCATTTACAGCCAATATATCTTTACTGTACTATTAAATACTAAGAAATTAATGAAAATTTGAATTACCATAATAATATTTTAAACATAATTACTATATCTCTATACATATTACAATCATAATTTCAAATTTATGAATTATTAATATTTCCTAAGAAATGTGATTTAAATATCTGAAGGCGCAACAGACCTTAAATGACTGATTATATCAGATATTGGCAATAGTTAAATTTTTCCGAGGAAAAGAGTAATTTCGGATTTCTTTCAACTGCATATTTCTGAGTCCTCTTGCAACGCATGCATTCATGATTTATGTAACGAATAAGAGAGTTATATAAGAATTAATTTTCCATCTTCTTTTTATACACAATTTTAAATTATATACAAATTTCAATAATTAAATGATATTCTTTTATTTTATAATAAATATTAAAGAAATTGTCCAAAAACTGAACTGAAGCAAGAAAAACTGCTATTAGATAAATAGAATTAACAAAAAACGAAAAAAATTTCAGATAAATTTCTTCATGCATTACTCACAACCAATCAGATTTAACAGCAAGCCATTAATTAAGTCAATCATAAGAAATTCTCTATAATACGTAAAAAAATAATTTTTAACTAATATTCATAATTTTACGAGAATTTAGGAATAGAAGTAATAAACAAGCAGTCCCAGAAAGAACTAATTGCCTATTTAAAAAAAAAATGTCTTTTATTTTGGAATGATTAAAGTTAAAGAATTAAAATGTCATCAAAATCTATAAAATAGTTCCGTAGTCTTATAGTCAATATTGTACTAATATAATTATGTAATTATTATTATTATTATATACTACTCGTCGACATATCTAGTACTGTTTGCTAATAATTAAATGCAATTATTTTATACATTAATTTATAGAAATAATAAGTAAATCACTTAAAACCCGTAAGAGCAATGCAAGTAAACTATATACAGTATTAACTTTTATTTTAATATTTAGCGCTATCTCGTGATAATGATATAAAAATCTTAGTAACTATTATTACAGGGAAACCTCAGAAGATTAAAAATAACAAATATTTTCAAACGGATAAATTTATGGGATTAATTAATGTTATTTAAAATCTGAATGTAATGGTTTGACTATTGTCTTAAATTTTATAAAAATTTATCAAAGAGTTCAAAAGTTAATAGGGGGAACCTTTTAAACAGCCACTATTTTTTAAATAGTTGGATATAAACGGTTACTTGATATTTTACGAGATCCTATTTAATGACATGATCACACAGCTAAATTTCATAAAAACCGAATGAACAGCTTAGGATATATTAAGAGACTATGACAAGTTTGGATGCTCATCTAAAACAATTGCAACTAAAATGTTGAGGTTAATGTAGTTAAGCCTCCACGTCGTACATACACATTATCTGGCGGCGGCCATTTGTAGAGCTCATCATAGGCTGGCCAGCACCAATGATGGGATCAACGAGAACGTTGAAGAATGGGGGTTCCGGGACCGGGTCCAGATCCCTTCTGAAAACTGGAGGTGTGGGATCCGGATTATCCAAAGTTATAAACCATAGATTTACCACGCGCCATCCTGCCGATATTGTAACTAGAGAAATTCGAGATGAAATAACTAGAGGCGTCGAAGTGAACTTTAAGGCAAAACATGAATACTAAATTTAATAAAAAAAAATCTACTAATTAGTTCAAAGTTATTAGTGGGAATAGACAGTGAGCGGAACAATATACCGATCTCATAAGCCTTTCTTTTCTTTCGAAAGTAGTCTAAAAAATGATATGGAGTCATGAGTTCACTAGAAAAAGCTTTTGCAATGAAGTGACATTTAAAGATATGTTCTAAACAGAGTTGAGTTCAATAAATGATTAAATACATGGATAATTGTTCATTATAAAAAATTTTAGCGAGATTGTTTTGTTTTAGAAAAAGAATTCCGAATTACAATCAAATTAACGAGTAAAATAATCTTAACCAATTTCAATATAATGGATTGAAAATCATGCTCGTTCATTTAAAATATGAATTAAATCAGCATTTTTTTTAAAAGAAAATGAAATCTTTGAATAGAGTTTACTTTTGAAAATTGAATATAATAGTGTGTATATAGGCTATTATGTATTTATATAAATATGACCCAAACAGAATATTAAATGAGAATGAAGAAAATAAAATTGCATACAGGTACTAATAAAACTAAATTTTAAAAAAATTTAAAAATTTTATTCGGTATTTTGTGCATTATTTATTATATTAAAAATATAATAAATAATGCATAAATATCGGATAAAACTACTTGTACGAAATTATATTTTCATAAATTATAAAAACAAAAATATCAAAATCATTAGAACATAGCTTCGAGCTTATTATTATTAAAGAATGTTTTTTACATAAAGTACAGAATGTTCAGTCTAATCGAGCAATCAAAATAAAATGGTATTTTACAGATCTATCGCAGTTATAAGTTTTTCTGTATCTCTCTGTAATAATAATCAGCTTATAAAAAAATTAAAAGAATTAAAAACTTTTATAAATAAACAAACTATAATAATACCGTACAGATATAAATAGCTAATATAAAAAATATTATATACTTTTATCCAAGATTTAAGCTAAAGATGAAATCTATATTAAAATTTTCGAATGCGTCAAAAAATTATATAACAAGTCTTATTATAATAAATTATTATAATCTAATCTGATTATAATATATTATAAAAAAATATAAATTAATATAATATCAATAAATGACCATAAAAATTTAATTATGTGCAAGAAATTAAAAAATTTGAATTTTTTTTTTTTTTTTAATATTTTTTATATATCTATATCTTCTGTTATATAAATCATTTTTTTAAGTATTATCAAAAAATTAAAATCAATAAATTTAAAATTAAACTTGGAAAAACTTATGTAATTTACATTTTAAATGTTCAAAACGATAATCGGAGTCAAATTTCAATCTTAACGGCAAATCGATCTTTGAGTCAAAATGTAAATTCAAGATTAAATCCTAGGCTCAAATTTCTTTGAGAATTAAGTAACGTTATCTTTAAAGTTTTTTTTTCAAAATGTCAATTTTTATCCATAATAATTCACCATGCTAATTAATTCTAAATTTTAAACGAATTCAAACTTCAAAGAATCCAAAATTCAAATATTTGGTTATTTATTTAAACTAATCTTGTTCAGATCACTGGTTGCAATGTTTGTATTTTCGTTCTAATACATATTAAGTTGAAAAGATTTATTGATAAAATTTTTTTGTACAAATGATTAACAAAATTATAGTCCATCTCCAATGGAAATATCAATAACTGGAGTTCGAAGAGTTCTTTTCAATATAGTACATTTAATTTGATTATAATTCTCTAATATATAAACAAATAGGCAAGACCGGCTCAACATACGATCGAGCGGACGCTCCGCTCAGAGCGCTAGCGCATTTTATGTTTTGTTGTTATTGTTATTATTCTAGTAAGACACAATTTAAACAGTGAGCGGACTGGGTAGTCGTCCAGTCGCTCACCGTTGCGTTCCCTGAAGTCGTCAGTTTTGATGGTGAGCATCAAAACTGACAACTTGAGGGGCGCAACAAAACTTTTAGATCGGGGCGCCAAAAGCTCTAGAGCCAGTATTACAAGTAGGAATCCATTTCCATCATTTTTTCAATATTTAGCAAATGGAATGAAATGTCAGCCACTGAAAATCAGTAGTATAACTCAATATTTGTCATTTAAAAAAACAAATGATGTTGCGCGTGGCTGAATGTAAATTCGAGTTTTGCAAGAATAAATGAAATTATAGTACAGTGATTTAAACTTTAACTTGTATTTTATAATCTCTGAAAGTTGGCATACTATTTTTCGTCGTCAGCAATTTGCTTAATAATAAAAGCAGAAGTGATATAAATCATGAACTGTACCACTTTCCCTATAAAGAGTTTGTTAAATTGGAAAAATAGAAACAAATAGCAGTCATCATAATCTCAAAAGTTGCAATTTATTAGTAAAATGCAGTTATTGATAAAATATAATACGTTTGGCTTTATTCATCTACAATGTCGACTTGATCCTCTTCTGCATCATGAAACTAACATTCAGACTTTTTTAACAGAACAAAAATAGCATTCGAAAAGTTGCAGTTGATGTACAGTTTATGAAAATAGAGGGAATTTTTTTACCTCACACTGAAGTTTGATTAATGAAAATGATTTATTAACATCTTAGAATTTTACAAGATCTCAATCTTGGAAAATTCAAGGTTTAATGGTTTGAAGAACAATATAGGCAATAACTGAGAATGTGTTATTTATTTAATTGATTAGAGACATGACTGCATATCAAGTCTCTAGGCTACAAATCGAACATCCAACCTCGAATGCATCTGTTATAAAGAATATTTTTGTTTGAATTAAACCAAAAATAATCATAAATTCGTAGAAAAGGCATATTCTTAAGATTTACAAACACAATTGCAACAAACTCGATTCACTAATGTACAGTACATAAACGCAAGAGAAACAGAACATGACTCACGTTCACGAAATCAACTGGACGTCCAGTTGAATTTGCCAGATGACTTATATTACTACTACTGAGAAGAATGATATTAGTGCTCTGAAGGGGCTCGTATGGGATTCCTGTTGTACCATTTCTCCATAATAAATTTGCATCCATTTCGAGAGCATTAATTGGTATAAGTCAAAAATATAATTTGTTATATCGCTTTGATTCTCAGCGGCTCATGTATAAATATAGAAAACCTGAAAAATCTCTTTTTGCTTTAAAAAATTACTTTTATCGAATTATCCGTTACTACTATCAGAATAAATGAATTTATTAAAAGTTTTCATTTTCGTCAATTTATACTTATATTGAGCGCAGAAATTTTCAAATATCATGGATATTGCTATATTTTATTAACGATTGTAATCATATATGACTATGATATAAACTGATGATAAACTTGTACATATTAATGAATTCATGTAATTAAAACAGACATTGTCGTTGTCATCAGAAACTACTTTACTGATTTATAATAATAATAATAATACTCTTCCGAATATTTTTTTACAGAATCATCAATCGATCATCTTCAAGTAATAGATCTTTCTAAATTTTAAAATATTTTTATTCAGTACTTCCCTATACCGTACGAGAATGTGGACCACCAACGATCGATTCTAAACCAGATTCAATTGGATAGTCATGTACATTATCAGGTAGCGCGAAGTTCGATGTTAGCTACAATTTAACTAAATCTATAATATCATTCTCAATTAACTCTGGAACTATAACTGAGAATAATTATAAATCTGGAATTAAATAAATCAGCTAAGTTTTATAATTATTGTATTAATATTAATAGATCAAGAAAAATCTTAGTCATGATTTTAGATTGGAATTAGTATACCAATTTGTTCTGTCAAACATCTTATTAGTGATTAACTTTTTAAATTAAAACACAGAATTGTAATTAATGTTTATGTTAATTAAAAAAATAATTTATATTTAAAAATATGTATTGAATTACTTTTTAATTGGTGCAATAATCTAACAAACAAAAAAAAAATTCAGAATTATTTTTATATATTTTCGAAAAAAAAAATCTATTAATAGCTTAACATAGATTATAATAATTTTTGATAAAAATTAATATCTAAGACGGATCACACAGCAAAAGTCTTAATTGTTATATGATTCTTTCAAATTTTAGTTTTTAAAGATCTGAAAAAATGAAAATTTATTGTTTATCTAAAGTAAACAATAATTAAAAAGTGTGATAGACTGAATTAGATCGATAATTTATCCAATATAGAATAGATTGTCTAATACGTGACTTAGCACAGTTTTGTTTATTACTAATAGCATAATAAATCTATATTTAGTATATTGTTGGTGCTTCATTTTACATATTTTGAAATTATGAAAACTTATATTTTGAATTAAAGAAAAGTTAAATATCAGTACATTTAAGATATCATACATTTCAAACTTTAAAATAAACAATGACCAGAACAAAAGCAAAAAACTACATCGTTTGAAATTTAATCTTTAAAACGTAAGAAATTATTACTATTTATAAAAATATAATTGATAAACATTAATAATTAATTAATAAAATAATAATTAAATTTTAAAAAATAAATGAGAGAACATATGTTTATGATAGTCTAACCTTTCATGACTTGGAGGAGGAATCATTATCCACAATTCTGAATATTGGATATTAGATAATGAAAATTTATAAATCGTTCTTCTCATTTACCGTTTTCTGTCTATAAAAACTTATTTTCCTCTTGAATTCGAAATTAAAATAATATTCTATGAAGTAATTATATGAAATTTGGATCTGAATCTATCTCTTAATCAAAATAATAAAACAAAAATGTTTGCATCAATAAAGTATGAAATTATAATTAGATTTATAATTGATATAAGTTTTAATAAATATCAGAGAAATAGTCATTCAAAAATTTTCATTTCAATCAAGTACTAATAACTGAAGCAACTTAAATTTGTCTCCATATTAAATCTATACGTAAGTATCTATTCAACTCTACTAGAACTTTCGTACGAGAATATCAAGTTTTATCAATTACAATATAAAATTTAAATAGAAATTAGAGATCAAATATTAAAACTTATGCAGCTTCATTAACTACTAAGATTTATGTTATTTATTAGTTATATTAAATATTGCATTATATTTCCTTTCATAATCTTAATTTTAAATTTTTTAATTGTATTTTTGATTCGTGTTAAATAGTTTGATCTTAAAAAAAAAAGTTAAGAAAACATTCAATAGAATATTTTTGTAAAAGTTGATTTTAGGAAGATTTTTATGAAATTCAAAGTAAAATATCTTTAAACTTTTTATTCTATAGACAAAAGCTTAAGAATCACCTGTTTTTGATTATTCTCTCAACTCAAAAATATCCACTGTAGATTTGATATACAGTATAAAATATCAAAATGCTGGCTTCTAAAATAATTTAAGCTCATTCAAATTTTTTCCTATATCATTATTCATAAATAGTTTCAAAGTAAAATAAAATGCATTGAAAGGGTAAGAAAAAATAAAATTTCTTAAATTACAACAAAAAATAAATAAAATATTCGTAGATTATTTTTAAATTAGCGAAAGATATGGCTAAACTCGAATCTTTTCTAATTAGACTATAACATCAATGTAGAATTTAACTTGCATCATCCATTTTTCATAATTAAAAAACGATAACTAAATAAATAATAAAGATCTTAAATAGCATACTTCAAGATATAAACTGCATTTATCAACGGAACTATACGGATTTTTAAATTCTATTTGCGACCTGATTAAATTGATGGCAATCTTCCACAACTCTGAATAGCATATTTTCGTTTACACCGGTCAATATAAGAACAGTAATTCTACTCTTGAATAACTTGATTGTTATTCTTGAACAACAATATTTCAAAATTTATTGTGTATAATTCATATCAAGTAATATAGTAATTGATAATTTTAGCATTCATTCGTGCACTTTTTGGAATTAATAATAAAAATAAGCTACTGATCTAAGCTTTCAATAGCTAGAGTAATACTTATTCATTTCTTCCTTCTAAAGTAAAAACTTATAAACAGTCATGATAACTCAAATACAGAAAAGCAGCAATCAAAAATAAGAATGCTTCTCAAATGAGAAAATAATGAAATTCCTAAACACAATGTAACAACTACAAAAGACAGTATTTTGATGATAAAACCACCGCGCATTCTTTTTTAACGATTTTAATAACAAGCAAAATAGGTGATTTATTTTCAGACTTCCAAACCAGACGTTACAATAAATTATCTAGCTGGATTTAAGTCGAACTGACAATGATAGCTAACGAAAGACATAAGTTACCTATTGAATATTTATTTGCCTATTTAGATGACAAAGAAATAGTCAGACCGTCCAGATAATCACCATAATGCAGTTTGCAATTCGACCTGTTTGGACAACGATTTGCATAGAAATGAAACTTAACTGCACATCTACAAACATTATCTGCTACTATCGACCCTCTGTACTCGACAGCCTTAATATTCTACTCAGATAGGTTACTATTCCGCAGGTTAACAATTTGTTTATTCTAATATAACTATGATTTAATGCAAAAAAGTACAACGCAATAAGCATATTTCTGTGGGATGATTATAGATATTTCTCTTTCTTCTCATATGAAAATAAATGTAATGGATTTTAAGAAAATTTTTAAGATTTTTAATAAACAAAATGGAAAAATTAGTACTAAATTTATGGATGATTAATAGTCAAAGATGCAAAGATAACATTTGTATTTAAATGACAATCTATAATAATAAATTTTAATATATTAAAAAAAAATCTAAAAAAATTTTCCTTTTGTAAACTGATCTCAAAAAACTACTTTTTCATTATTATAATTATGAAACCTATTACCAGAAAATTAACATTTATCAAAGTATCTACAATAAATTATGTTATTTTTAATCTGCTTTTGAGTGTAATTCTGGAGTTTTTCATTTATGATGACAAATTGACCCTTAATCATAACAATTTTATAAATTATGCTATTGATAGTTTCTTTTGTTTGAAAATGAAAGGGAATGCCTAAAATTGAAACATTAGATAATTTTTTTAAATTTTAATTTCGCATAAAACCAACTCATAAGATTTCAATCTTTTCTTCTTTTAAAAAATTCTTTTACTTATTGTTTAGATCAAATTAATAAATTTGAACTTATTTGTATTTACATTTTCTATTAATATTTAGTCATAAAAAATTTTAACTTGAACTATATATTATAATACAATACAGTAGAACCCAGTTTATACGTTTCTCATTTCTACGTTTTTCGCACTTATACATTGTGTTTTGTATATACTTTCGATTTTGCATGTAAAATCATCCCATTTGTACGTTTTCCATTTATACATTTTCGCATTTGTACGATATTATTTTTATTCCTCCAGAGTCGTTTCGTCGCACTTATACATAAAATCCAAGAAATCCTCGCCAAACTTTTTCGACAAAGGAACAATTTGTTATACTGTACACAACATTATCTTACAAAATAGAATGAATACAAAAGTAAAACCAAAATTTATCCCACGAGTCTTTCTACCGACGTTATGTAACGTTGTGTTACACTGGAAGTAACACAACGTTACACAAGATCAAAAGACAGTGATGACAAGATGTGTACAGTGGTTGCGTATGAAGGTTTGATCTGTGAATGTAGTATTGCATCCAAAAACAAACTACAGTTGATTCATTCTTTATGCCAAAATAACTATTTGCCCATCATCGATAATTAAACTTCCTAATTTTAAGTTTTAATGTATGGAAAAAGCATATGTAATATAATATATAGTTTAACTTTTTAAATTTTAAGTTTTAATGTATTTTTTCAACATTTAAAGTTAAAATAAAAAGTTTCATTTTATGGTTAATCTCACTTGCATATTTTTATCAACCCCCCCTTCACAACGTATAAACAGGGTTCTACTGTACTGTATTATATGTTTTTATCATCCAATCAAACAAATTCTAATCATCATATATATATCAACAGCACCAACTTTTAACTTTTGCTATAGACTTAGAGCATCATCAAAACCACTTAGCATGGTTCTGGAGCAAGAAAGGATCCAAAATTTAATGTTTGACATAAAAAACATACTATGAAAGTGAGTGAAAAAAAAACTTGTGTGAAAGTGACCGTCTCAGGCCCCTCTCTCATCTTTCAAATCCTAATTATTAATATCTTAATGTATCTTTTATGAAAAATTATGAAAAAATTTAACACTCAATTTAATAAAAGTTGCAATTTGAAAATTTTGACAATAGCTTTTATAAATAAAGTATATACAGCTATGTACCACTTAGTGTTCTGGATACTTTTTCTCTATTATAGGACATTATGTAAATTTTATGTTGTACTAACAACATATATAAGCAAACTTATATTGTATACTGTAGTACACTGTAAAGCCTAAATAGTAAAAAATACTGTACAGTACTATAACGTATCATAATTATTAACAAAGAATAGATAAAATAATACCATACAGTAATAGTCAGTCAGGGATTCTGGGATCTAAATTAGAAAATATGGTAATCTGTATTTACTACAAACAGGACTGTAGTTTACAAATATCAATGTGCAGTTAACTAATGTTGAGTTAAGTTGAAATAATAAGTTATTGTATGTATAGTATTTTTGTAGCACTAAAATTTTATTTTTCAAACTATTCAGATCTTTATATTTAAACATTTTTACATAATAATTCACACTGATAATTGTGCAGTTATACTAAATAACTGTACAATATATATACTGTACAGTAAAACTGTTTTTCCCTTATTTTTATTATTTTTTTACATTATAGTAAGTATACTATATATATATTTACCATGATGTAAATTTGATAAGTATAATACTATTTTACAAACAGGAGTCAAATCTATCAGTTATCCCATAAGTAATGTCATTTTTCACATGTCCCACAGTACTACTGCTTCGGGCGACCAGACGATGAAGTAAACCAAAGGCATGATAAAATGTATCACATGGCATGCTCATCTTATAACGTGAG
>WUQG02116465.1:0-25079 GCA_011317285.2 Androctonus mauritanicus | reverse complement strand
AGAAACTTTCTTACTATGTTACATATATTGAGTAGTGATGCCTTTTGTAGTGTTATGTATGTCTTGGGGTGTAGATCTAGTGTTTTGAGACTTTTGTGTAGAGTGTGAGGAATTACTCCTATTGAGGATAGATTATTATTATTATTATTATTATTAAAACAAAATATTGTATATTCATACCTCTGTCTCAAAATATATTCCATTTAAAGACTGAATCTTAAAAATCAAATCAAGTTTTTGATATTCATTTAAGCGAAATTCAGAGAATGTAAAATATTTCCATTCAGAATTCATTTTCTTGTCAAAAACTCGGTTCTCATCTAATAGAAATAGAATTACATTAGGAAATCTTAAATAATAACCATTTTATCATTATTATAAAACTTTTATCAAATTTTTAATGCATACCTTATAAACGATTTTCAAACATAACAATCATACAAATTAAAAAGAAATATTCTTAGGAAGAGAACATAATTCCCTCACTGCAACCATTAGCAACATAAACAAAACTTACTACTCTAGCACTCCCTACAACTTCAAATGATTTGCCAAAATTCTAATCATGAAAACCAGCCAATACAGTAATTAACAATCAGAAAAAAAATTATATAATCAATAACGTTCTTTATACTAAATTCATAATTTTATTTAATTAAATATTTTATATTAAATATAATAATATCGAGTGAAATTCTATATTTTTTATTTCTTTATTTTAGCTTTAATATTTATTGAATTTAAATTTATGTTTAAAATTAGAAATATAATAATAAAATTACAAATAAAATTAACAATTTCAGATTATAATAAAATAATTTTCTATACATTCTCTACTCGTCATAAAATTTTATTAAAAATAATTCGAATTGGCAACACTTCACCTTAATTTTATTTTTATGTATTCACAATTGAAGAACTGTAAAGCAGTTGAATAATATACAAAAGGAATCATCTGATCCTAAGTTGTACCCTAAACATTATAAACAAATTTTAAAATGATTTTTTTGATTATTAATCGCTAATGACATATTCGTAATTTTAAGAGATAATACGAGAAAAATATAGAGGCATATATATATTGAGTAGTTTTAAATAATCAATATCAGCGTATATTATATACAAATATGGATCAACTAGTTCTTGGCAAGGAATTGCCAAATTTAAAAATCACTTTAGCAGGACTGGACTCGAATAATGCAGCTCCCTGTACAGATACCATTGATATTATGGAAGTTGATGAAATTCAAGATGAGAAGGATGCTGAGACGGATGAAAAAGTTAAGGTTGAAGTGAAAGTAGAATTCATGCCTTACAAGGTTAAAAAAAATTTCATTTTTATAATTAATAAACGTTACTTAATGTAGATTTTTGTACATAGATTTTTCCACAATATTATAAAAGTACACTTATGATCGTTATTATTCTATTTAATTTGAAAATTAATATTTTGATAAAACATTGAAATCGTCGTTGAAAATCGCTGACAATTTACGAAATTGATGTTTAATTGACTGAACAAAACAAAAAATGTAAATACTTTTATAAGATTAAAAAAAATTTAATAGTTTTTTGTGGAAAAAAATATTTCTCAAACTTTTGGTGTTTTTGTAATAAATATGCATGTCTTTGAAAGATAAAATCGAGATTAGAAGAACACATTAAGTTAATTTCTTCCAAAATAAATTTTATATTGTCTCTAGTTTAAATAAAAATATTAGATCATGTATAACTGGTAATTAAAAAATGTCATTTGTAATCAGAATATAAATATGATATATGAAGAATTTAAACTTTTAAAACATTCAAATGCTGTTCTACTTTACATCTTTAATATCATTTGTAAGCAGACATATATGATGATGATGATATAATCCCATGCACATTTAAAAAGTAATCTTTAGTAATTTGGAATAGCTAATATACCACAGATTTCATTATCTTTCAAAAAAGTTGTAAGATTATCATATGCAAAGTAAAATTATTCTTGAAATTATTAATATTTAAATATATATATATATAGTGTATGAGTATAGGAGTCTCATGAAATTCTGTGTTACCATTAATGCAACTTTTTATAGAGATAATTATTTTCTTTATTGTTAAATGCAAATATACTTTTTAACTGCATTTAATGGAAAATAAGCATATACAGTCATTCCCTGACTACATATATATTATATAAATTTGACTTTACATAAAATATTTTTTGTATTTTTAATTTTTTCAGATATATAGCATAAATAGCTATTTTATATTTGTAGGTAACAAATTTGAATATGTTAGTTTACATTGTTAAAAATTTGTATTACTTGATTTATTACAACATACTGTAATAAATCAAGTTATATAATAATGTAACTTGATTTATAACATACTGTAATAACACTACTGTAACTTGATTATATACACTGTAAGTTACATACTATAACTTGATTATATAACTTGATTTATTACAATATTGTAAGTTGATCTTAAGATCATATGCAATATGATCTTAAGATCAACTTACAATATTATATAACTTGATTTATTACAATATGTAATAAATCATATTGTAAGTTGGTCTTAAGATCATATTACTGGTATGATATTCTTCCATCTGGCATTGTCTCATTTCTAGTAGGAAATAATATAGTGCCAAATGATTGCATCTAACATTGTATATGTGCATTTATTGTAGTTACCTAATCTCAAGAGTTTTTAATCCAGAATTTTTGTTAAAAAATTATTTTTCTGATGATTATGTAAAGTTCTGAAAAATATAGCCCTTAAGTAAGTCAGAAAGTAGCTGTAATCTTGAGAAATTAGGCAAAATTTAATGTTGAATCAGTCAATTCGTAATGTTTGACTAAAAGCATTTGGATGGAAAGATAAAATAGTTATGACTTTGAAGAAATAAATCATTTTGAATATTTTCAAGATTGATCTCTGAATTTGAAATAGTTTATAGAATGTTTACAATAAAAATAATAATAATAAATAATATTTTTTGCTAATATTTCAAATGATTTGTTAAAAATGCATTGAAAATTTATGCAAAAAGCTACCAGATTCCTATGTAAAAACAGTGATATGAAGTAAATTTGTTAATTTAGTAATATATTCAGCTACATAGCATTGATATTATTTACATTCACTGATATCAGGGTGATTTGATAATATGAAGCAAACAACTGAAAATAATTTATTTTATAAAATGTGACTAAAATTACTAAATTATTTTAAGAAAAATTTCTATTACTGAATTATTTCTTATCTTAAAGATTTTAAGCTTGTTATATTAAATAAAACTACAAAAAATTACTATATTTACATTATAAAAACAATATTAAATTGAATGCAAACATTTTTAGCAAAAAAAAAAAAAATTGTTACATTATTTAGAATTATTATTTCATTATTTTGTCAGTATTTAGAATATTATCAATATCTGACATGACTACTAATATTATAAAATCAGGCATGATTTGCCTCTGGAAGAAGCTTAAATTAGTTATTTGCATTTAATAACTACTACTACTACTACTATTTTGGCTGTATTCTAATTAAATACATTAAGATAGGTACTTTATCAAACATGTGACTTCAGTCCTATAAATTTTATAAATATATATATCATTTACAAATCATCTCTAACAGTGATAGTAGTGTGTATATATATATTATCATCATTGATAAAAACATGATTTGTTAATGTCATATAATAGTAAGATTATTAAGTCATTTTTATAAAATAATTAGTTTTTACAACTTTTACTCTAGCATTTGCTCTTCTAAAAATTTTTCCTCAATGCAAATACAAATACTCCTGCTTCCCAAATACACAAATTCATTCACTTATTCCAAGCTTATCCCATTCAATTCATCTTGTATGCTTCTTACCATGTTAGGTGCAATCATTTCCATCTTCTCAAACACAATAACTTTTGTTTTTCTCACATTTATTCCATCTGGTACTTTTCATATACCTGAATCAATTGTACATTATTATAGGACTTTGTTCATTTCCAAAGACAGAATAGTGCCTTAGTATACAATATTTTGAGCACTCTCTCCATCCATATGATGCCTAAATATTTAACATCAAGAATATTTGTATTTTATAGAATCATTTATTAATATGCAAAGTACATGTCTATTAATTTTGAGATTGTTATATAATCTCATTATGAATTTTAATAATTCAAAATAAAAATGGTAATCATTCAAAAATTAAAATGTTGATATTTCTGAAATGATTTGCTGCATGTAATTAACATTAATTAGTCATTCAAAAAGATTTTAGATGAAAACAGTCTTATATGATTACTTTTCTTTTTAATTATGTCAGTCTATTTGTAAAATATCACAAAAAAAATATTATTACAGAATATTTAAAGTTTCAGATAATTATTTTTTTATCCATGATATACAAGTTACTAATTTTAAGTTTCTATGTAGTCTGTTACAAGAAAACAAACATTTAAAATAATTCTACATATTTAAACTCTCTCTTGAATGTGAAAGATTATATTTTCATTTTACTTTTATTTTTTTAAATAAATTTCTGTAACATTATTTACAAGTAAAAGCTTATTTATCAGTTTAACATTATCAGTAAAAGCTTACTTATTTGAAAATCTTTCTGTCATATGATTTACATCCATTTTTTTTATTTTTTTTTTAATCAAAAATATGAGCTGAATCATGAATTTTCTAAAGTATTTTCCAATATAGGTATCTAATAAATTGAGATTAATTGCTTGAAATAGAGAACTATTAGTATTTTTGTTAAGGTAGATGAAAAGAAAATTGTGAAAGTAATAATATGAAATGTTTATTCAATAAATTTTCATTAAACTGATGATAGGAAACAAATTCCCTTTTTATTTAATCTATAAAAAAGTTTAGTTGAATTTATATATATATATTTAATTAAATATCTTGAAGATTTAAATATAGAATAAATTGTCTTTCAAAGAACTTTGGAAGAAAAATGTTTTGTAAAATAAAGATAAGATATATTTATTTGGAATACACAATGTATTTGTGTAAAGTTTAGGATGATAGTTATATTTTATCATATTATTAAAGTTGTTAAATTTATTATTTCTGAAAATTTTTATCCAGAATAAGAGAATAATTTGTTCTGTAAATATTAAAATGCACAGAACAACTAATCTAGTAAAATTAAATGATATATAAACTTTTGTTTTTAATTTTTCTTTTACTGGCCAGAATATAAAATTAAATATAATTAACTATTTATCTTTTTATGTGTCATTTTTTTAATTTTGAATATTAATTTCTATTTCTATTATTTTCAAAATAAATTTTAACACAATAATTCAGTTACCATTTATTCAATGAAAAATTTTATCATCATAATGTTTTCACTTGGTGACTTTAAATAATATTTAAAGAATAAATAAATATTATTTAAATTCCAAAAAATAGTTACTATAACAATGAAATTTCCATTTACAAATTCTAATTTTTAATTGTTCAACTATTTAGTTTACAGATTGAAACTTGTTTCTAAATATTTTGTCTTTTAAATATAAATTATCAAATAGCTAATTTTTTTTTTTTATAAATCTTTAATTATAATAATTATATTTTGATTTTTTCATACTCTTATATTTTAATATAATAAAATAGAAAGAACTAACTTTAATATTTTGATAAATTATATTAAAAAAAATTTTAGTAAAATTCATAATAATAATCAAACAGTTATACAATAAAATTAAAAAATTTTCATCTTTTGTAAAATAGTATGAGAATGATGGACAATAGATTAATAAATTTGCTTGAAGATAAGGCAGAGATTTATTTATCAGATTAAAATTGATGCTATTATACATATCTGATTAGAAAATCAGTAAGAACAGTGTGCTTTATTATTTTCAGGCATATTTACTAGAATCTGATTTTTGATGATTGCATTTGTCATAATCATTGGGATTTATTTCTTAATACTGTTAGTTGATATGTTATCTCACTTGCATTGATTAAATATTAATTTTAAATTAAAATTAATGAATTTTTTTATTAATGAAATTAATAAAAAATGTTTAAACTGTAATAAATATTCATTATAATTTAAACAAAATTAATTAAATTTTTAGGAAATGAAGAAGTATGAAAATAAATCTAACCTGTTTGCATCTGGATTAGATTTATATTCCGAAGTAGGTGTATTTTCTATTATTAGTAAAATTTAAATTTTTATATTCTATAATATATCATACAATTAAAATGCTTTTATTAATAGAAAATGCAAGATAAATTGGAAGAAAGAGCAGAAAGATTTCACTTACAACCAAAACCAATAAATAATGTTACACAAGATGAAATTGATGCTTTATATAAAAGGTTATGATCATATCTTTTAAAATTTTATATAATTTTAATATATATTTAAATAATAATTAGCAATATTTATTCTATAGCTTGAATATTCCAACAAATGTTGAAAAATATTCAGGTAAGTTTGTTCTATAAATTTTTCTTATTTATATTTTACTAGTGATACTTTTAAAAATTTTGATAGATAAAGAAATTCATATATAATTCAAAGCTTACAAAAGAAATTTTGAATTCATTTAGCAAATATCTTCAGCATTTCTTGAGAATTTAAGAAAATATAGATAAACATAAAACATGATTAAATTTTACAGTTTTAAATCACATAAGTTTGAGTAAACAACTGAAGTTTAAAAATATATATTTTTTGAAATCAGCATTAATATATCTTTAAATTGTTAAACATATGACATTTATTATTTGGAAAGAGCACAGAGCTGTAAAATTTTTGAAAAGATAAAAAGTTTATTAAATACTTTAAAATCTTTCTTATGGAATTTTGAATACATAAATTAAAATTGCTAACATCAGTTTTTAATAATTCATATTAACAAATATAATCAAAAAGAAAAATTTAGATTTATATATCACTCATAGAGAGCAAAAATTTTATCATCTAAAAATTTAGACAAAAATTAGAAAATTTAAGTAGGTGACTTAAAATTTTTTGGATAAAGATTTTGAATTTCTATAATAAATTTTATTATAATATCTGTCAACATTTTTCATTATCTTCTTATATTTATTAAAAACATAATAATGAAAATCACTTTGTTTTCAAAGTTTTAAAATTCATAATTTGAAACTTAAAACTTTCAAATTAGCTTCAAATAGTGAGCCATAAAACATTGCTATCTAAAAATGAAATTTAAACATTAAGTATAAAATTGAAGTTGAATAGTCCAGTCTTTCAAAGAAGATCAAATATGCTAAAACAAATTTGATTAAATTATCTCCAGTGGTTTTCAAGCTTTTAGGTTATAATAGCTATAATGTAGATTTACTGAAAATAAATTATTTTAATTAATAAGGCTAAATTATTTAATTTTTAATATTTCTATTAATTTTATTTTTTTAATTTAATATATATAATTATAAAAAAATTATATGAATGCTATAAAAATTCATTTATAAATTAATATAGAATTAAACATATATTTATTAATAATAATAATAATAATTAAGAAGTAATTAATAATTGAATTCATGTTAAATATAGACAGACCAAGAGGAATTCGTTTAGATGCTATTCATTTTAGAGGAGTAAATGACATGAGTACAGAAGATATATTTGATTATTTTAAAGATTATTCTCCAGCATCAATAGAATGGATTAATGATATATCATGTAAGTTATAAAATAAAATTTAAATAACACTTTATTACAAGATATTCAGGATGAAACACTATAATTTTCAATATTTATATAATTAAAACCAATTATTGTATAAAATTATACAATGCATAAGATTTTTTAACTTACTCTGTAATTGATTATAAATGTTATCAATTACAAGGTAAAATGTTTGGCTGATATTTTTTCATATAGTATAACAAAACAGTATTTTACTTGTCTGTATTGATTTTGCTTTGTTTAGTATTTTGCTTGTCTGAAGAATATTTATTGAAATTAAATCATTTTAGTAAAAAGACATCATTTATTAGAATAAAAACTATGAAAAGTTTTAAGATATTTTGGAGTTTTTTATAATTAAATATTAATATATTGAATTATTTATCTTATAAATTTATCATTATAGGAAAAGATTTGAAACATAGATAAATTTTATATCATATACTTATAAAGAAAATATGATTCATATCTTTTTTGTTTTATTTAATACTTTCTCTGGATAAAGAAGGAATTACAATTTTTTGAAAGATTTATAATTGCAGAAAATCTAATATTACATTTATTAATGGTATTACTAAAATGAAATCATAATTATCTTAAACATTAAAATATTTTTGTTTACTACTACTCAATGAAATAAAGTTTGCAAACTGAAATTTCACATTTCATCTAATAATTATTGGCATTTATTACAATTTATAAAAAAAAGCAAGTATTTATAAATCTTTTCTAGAATATAGTAATGCTATACTTGCTTATTAGTTGATTATCAACTTTATGTGCATACTTCTATTATATTATGTCTGGCCTATTCCCTGTGTGTTTGATTCAGTCCCCTCATAAATATTTTATATTAAATTATTTAATAATAATTTTATTTTTTATTTCTTAGAAATTATTACTTAATAATGATTCATTATAGAAAGTTTTAATTCAAACATTAAAAGTTTATTTTACATCATTGTTTTAACAGATATCAAATTAATATCTGGATTTGAATAATTATTGATAATTAATGCATGTATTCATGTAAAAATAAACTGTAATATTTCAGATTATTGTGATAAACTATATTAAATAAATTAATTTTTTTTTATTAATATTAGCTTTAACATATGGGCTTTTTACACATTATTTTATCAAATCAATGAACTGAACTGCAAACTGAATGAAAAATTAAATGATGGTTCCAAATAGTATGTGAAAAAGATATTTAAATAATACACAGTTGATTTTCACGTGTCTATTTAATGAGTGGCAGCATAAATAATAATTATATTCTTCTTGCCTTAAAGAATAAATGTAGAAAACAAAAACCTTATTGATAAATCTAGTTATGTATTAATAGATCAATATCGGAAGGAAATCTATTATTAAATAATTTAATAACATGAGCACTCAATAAATGAATCATTAATTTCATAATTTTTACAAGAATGCATTTTAATGATTTTGATTTGTTTTCATATTTAATTGAACTTAAAATCATTCAGAAAAATGCGATTTTAAAAAAGTTTAGCTATATATATCTATCTAAAGATTAGTCTCAATCATTTACGTTTTTATTATGGATAATTCATATTAATTAATATGATTATGATTCATTAAAATTTCAAAACAAGCAATAAGCAGTATTGTTCCTGAGATTGTTGAAAAAAATCTCAGAAGCTATTTTGTTCCATTATCATTTTTTTAACATTTTATTAAAATAGTCCTTACTTTTCAATCCCAGATAAAATAAATCTCCATTATTATAATAAAATTCAATAAATTTTAATACAATTTCTTTTACATACTCCATTAGTAACTGAAAAATCAAATGAAAAACTGGTTATATCATAGAAAACCAAAAGCAAACTATTTTTATTTCAAGTTGTTGATTACAATATCCTTTAAAATTAATGATTCATCAAAATGGTGAACCATCAACATGGCAGATTACTCTTTGGTTGCATATTTACATATGTGCTATAGACATACATCAGAATCTTTGTTTAATAGACTAATAGGGGAAGATATGACTGTTAATGGCAAAATTCCATTAAGTTGAAAATGTTTTAGAAATACACTTTACTGTATTGTAGTACAGTAAATTGCACTTTTAACTAATTTGACAATTAGATATAATATATATTAAAACTAAAATAATATAGCACTAAACACAGTATAGGGAAAATCAAATCGAACTTTAATTTGATTTGATTTTCCCTATACTGCATTTAATGCTTTATTATTTTAGTTTTTGTGTATAAAAGGGCTTAGCAGTCTTTCTAGTTATACTTCTTATATATTAAAAGCAATTTAATATATATATAATGTTGTAATTTACTATATTATATTTTTAAAACATTTTCATTTATGTAATTAAACAATTATATATATATATATATATATAACTGTTTAATTAGCAAAAGATATGATTTAAGAATACAAAATGCAAGTATGATGATATAATAGAGTATTGAAAGCATCATTAATACCATGAAAACAAAGAACATTTTTTTTTTTCAAACTATAGGATAAATTTGTTTTTATTCTATTAGAAAATTAATTATATATTATGAATAATTTAAATATAAAATACATAACTGAATAATAAGCTGAAAATATTATTGTAAATGACAAGTATAATTAAATTAAATATTTCCTGATTGAAAGCTGTACTGATGTTAATAACTTGAAAATGTAAAATAGAGAGATTTAATCTTAAAAGAAATATAGATATTACAAATATATTTTCCTATTTATAATATGCAATTATTTAAAAAACTATATGTGAATTGCTAGCTCATGCCAATTTGCTAAGCCTAACCATAAGGTGCTATTGCATTCCTCTTGTATAACAAAATGCTGTGTATTAGACCTAAATTCCATAGGATAACATTGATATTTCTTCTCTATAATAAAATATTGCATATAATAATACTATCACTCACTGTTCTTGATGAGAATTTCAAATATTTATTGAAAATCAATAAAAATTTAATCAAAATATTTTGTTTTTAATTTTTTTTTTAATTTACACAGTAAATTAAATATAATATATATTTTTTAATTTATACAGTAGAACATTGGCTTATTAATAAGCAAAAAGTTCTACTGTATAAATAAAAATTATTGTATTATACTTATCATATTTTTTAATTTGAATATTTTATATTTATCATAAGTTTGTATTCAATATTGTATAAAATTTTTATAAGAAAATGCAATAAATTTTTTTTTTATAATTACCGATACATTAAAATTTTTTGATAGTTGCTGTTTAATTAATTATTATTTATGCTTTTCTGAACCAGATTCATTTAACTGTATGTTTCAAGTATTAGATTCCTAATCAATTATATTTTTCTTTTATAAAGTCATCTATTTTAGTTTTATATGAAATTTATTTGTTGAGATGAAAATGTTTATATGATTAAAGAAGGTCAATATTTGAAAAAAATGATGTTTACATTATTCATGAATGAAATAAACAAATTTATAATCTCGTATTTATAATTGATTATGTTTCTTTTTCATTAGTTCATAAAAAAAAACTAATAATGTAGTTTAAACTAACTAATTAAATATTGGATAATTTTGCAATAAAATTTTATTCCATTTTTGACACTGTTTCAAGATTTACTGTCTTTGATTTTGAGAAAAACCATTATTTATATTTTAATATATTTTTATTGATATTTATCTGATTAATTATGTGATATTTAATAATTATTTAAAATTGTAGGTAATGTTGTTTGGTTGGATGAAAAAAATGCTGCACATGCTTTGTTGGAATTAAGTCGTCCTATAATTATACGATCAAGAAAAAATAATATTGAAGAAGTAATAGAGAAAAATGATAAAACTGAAATTACAGGTACTGATTTAAAGGATTATACAAAAACTGTTTTTAAATTTAATGAAATATTTTTTACTTTTGAAAACTTTAAATGGATGCTGATTATAAAATCATAGAACTTTAATATTATTAATATTTTACAGAGGTAAAAAATTATATAAAATTACAAAAAATATATAATCAACTTTGTTTTATTATAGAGCATTATATAATAATTGAATGCAGAAATATGCAGAACAATATACAGATAATTATTGCAAAAAATTCTTGAATTAATAGCATTAAACAATATAAAACATCTGAAAAATGACAAATTTAAAAGCTGATGGCTATTGAAGAATATTGAGAAATTAGCTTTTAAACAATGTTGTTGAAAAACTGGTGCTATTGATTATCAATAGCATAAGCTTTTCAATAATTTTTCAAAAATAATTATTTTTTTTTTTTAATGATTAACTTGATTAATTTTCTGAATTTTCTGTAGTAATTAAAGAATTATATTACAGTTAATTTAATGAAGTTATAAATTCTTGCTATTAATAAATTCAAAATATTAAAATTTCTTAATTAATCAGTTTGTGAAATTTAATGATTAATTAGAAGAAAGAAAGGAAGAAGGTGAAGAAGTAGTAGTGATGTCAGATGATGAAATGTCAGAAGATGAACCACAAGAAAATACCTCAGAAAAAGATGAGGATAATTTGGTAAATTGATTATTTCCTTAAATATTATTTTAAAAATTTTGATTTTGTATAATATCATAAATTCCATTTTGGTTTTTTTTAATTATTAAATATTTGGAAAAGGAATTTAACAAAATAGACAATAATATGATCTTCAAAAAATTTAATTGATAATCATTTGTGATCCATTCCTCATTAATCTAAATGTGAAATCATCAATGTGATCATTTTTTAATTTCAATATAAAAATGTAAAATAAAGAAATGCATAATTATATATTACAGAAACAATATTAAAATTAAAAGCTTTAATAAAAGACATTTGTCAGTTGAAAATTCTGTAGGAGGATATTTTGGATGCTGCATCATACACTTGAAATATTCTGCAGATCAATTTTATTGATTTCATTTTGATTCAATCTTCTAACAAATGAAAATCCTTATTTCTACCTACCTGGTATAACAATGAATTATTTTCACAATAGATGTCAATATTATAATCCAATACAATCTTTTAAATGGCAGTTGTTAAACTTTTCTTATTGGAAATCTTTGTATGCTTTGTCATACATTTGTGAATATTTTGCATGCACTGTTTATGCATATTAAATAATCCATTGTATTACTACAATTACAGGAATAGAGTTCATTTCTGAACTGCATATTATTCCATTTGATTCTTTAGGGTATTAATGATTACTTTATTTCTCTTAAATATAAAGTCTTCTTTTACAGGAACTCTGAATGATTTGTATAAATACAAGAAACTATTCTAAAGCATTAGTATCTTTGTATTTATTAATTTCAGCAGAAATAATTTAAGATTAGAATACAGTAACTGTGTTAACACATTAACAACTGCTGAATAAAATCCTTCCTATATCATTTCAATACCAATTTATTGAAGACCAATGTGTAAAATTTTTCCTTTTTAGTGGTCATTGTTTGTTTATTGTTTTCTAATACAGTTGTGCATGTTCCATTTGCTACTTGTTAATGATCATATTTTTGTGTTCTACATAATTTTTTGCTTCTTACAATATAATATTTATGAATGTACCATAATTTTTTAGACAAACTTTTGAATTTAGTTATATATAATATAAAAATCTCTCTTATTTTTATTGACATTTATTTTCAAATTTTGCAAAATTTTAAACTTCTATTGAGATGTGATTAAAAATATTAATATCTTTTGCTGAAAACATCTTATTGAAATAAAAAAGTATTTTTTTTAATACAACGAAAAAAATTGTATAAAATAAATAGCTTATTAAAGTTTTAAAAACATTGTTTTTTTATCATATAACATGCAATCAAATTTAAAAATTTTAATTATTATATATGAAATATTTTCTTATAAAGTGTTTAATTTATGGATTTCTAATGATTATTTATTTCTGAATTTATATTTATGAATTTGTGGTATTTTTCCATTTGAATTTAAAAACAAATGGAATTTATTACCTTTTTTATGAGCTGAATAATGATAAAAATTAAAATTAGATATACCTTTTGTTTTAGTACATCTGTTGGTAATCTGCTATCTATAAAATATAGGGTATATGAAGCATTTATAGTTGCTTCAGTATAAACAATAACAAAAGAATTTAAATGCCTTCCCAACAAATATTTTTATTAAAGAATATCAAGAAAAAAGGTTAAATATATAAATTAATAATAAATCTTTAGAATAATGTAATATTATGAAAAAAAAATAATTTTAATTATGAATTTTTTGTTACAATTACTAAAACTAAAAATAAACACAATATAATAATTGATAAACTTGCTCTTTATACATTTAATTCTATTTAAATTATAAAATTAATAAAAATATAAAAAAACAACATTTTTCAAAACAAGTGAACTTTATTTTATTATTTTGTAGTTGGTTATTAAAACATATCTCTATTAATTTTCGAATTATAATAATTTTAAAGTGTATTCTATTGAATGATATATTAAAGTATATAATATTAATGGAATCTATAAGAAAAACCAAAAAAATATTATAAAGAAGCAAATTTTCAAATATTTTTTAGTCAATTCAAAAATTAAATAAAATGATTGAGAAATTGAAGTGATTTTAATAAAATTTCATCAATAACAAATGAGAATTGCAATTTAATAAATTTATAAAAATTTTAGCAGCCATTTAAATATACTCAGGAATAGTGTATAGTTAAATGTCATCAGCCAGTTTTCAGTGTGTTAATAATGTATATTAAAAAATTTTTTGTTTCTCCAGTTTGCAGGATACTCCTCCATCATCACAATTATTTTAACAACCTTAGAAAAAGAGAAATCATCTTTGAACATTTCTCTTTCATAAATTTCAAAAAAAATAAATCCTCCGAGGTAACAATGATTTCCTAGCTCACTTCTACAAGCTGGGAAGTCATTGTTACATCAGAGGATTGAAAAGAAACATGATATTTATTATTTGTTTTAGTTTCTATATATAAAAGTTTTATTAGTGTTATATCACTGAATCAAAATAATACAGATATTATATCTTAATTGCTACATACATATGCAACTTAAGTTAATGTATTCACTGTTGCAAACATTATATAGGTATCTTTCAATTTATAAAGATAACAAACTGTTTTTAAGATCCCAGTTAAGTGAAAATTTGTAAATTGGAAATTCAGTTTGTATTAATTCTAATGTAAAAATTTCTAATTGATTCTTTGATTCAAAAAGTCACCACCAGTTTCTGTTAATATTAAACTATTCCAAAAGCTTTAATATAAATCTAATTATGTATACTATAGTACAAATAATTTATGATAATGATTCTGAAATAGAATAATAACTAAGGGCCCAGCAATCTCAATTTAAATCTAAATAACAATAAACATGTCAATTATTTTTGTTTTATTTATTAGTTAAAAATTATAAAATTTTCATCAAATATTGTCTTAGATTTCTGTGATTATCAAAAAAACTTTATTTTGCTAAAATTATTTGCAAAAATAAATTTTTTGGAAGTCAGTATTGATGTTTATTTTCTGTTAAAAATTCATTATTTATGGATTTTTTGTTTATGGTAATGTTTTTAATAAAATTAATAGAGACAAAATAATTCATTTATTTAAAGAGACATTAACAAGATTTAAGATATTCTAATAGAATGGCAAAATATCATTATAGTTCAAATATTATATTCTGATGTTATATGTGGATAATAACATCAGGAATGTCACTTTTGGAATAACGTATATAAGCATTGTTTTATATAATTGCAAAAACTTTTGAAAAATGCAGTTAATACATTATGGATACTCATATTATTAGTATATGTCAAATGCTAGATTCAATAAGCTCCCGTAGTGAAAGTGGAAGTAAATTTTGTCTTAAAATCAATGTAATACACAGTAAATTTGATATGAAAATCTTGATAAAAACAGTGAAGAGAATAAGTAAGGAACTTGTAAAGCAATCAGTTATTCATATAATTTATGTGATGATGATAAAATCCAATAATAAAAATTTTTTACCAAAATAATTTGAGGAACTGATATACAAGAAAAAATTATTAAAATATTAATTAGAGATTATAAATTATTATATAAAACAAAACATAATAATTGATTTAAACAAATTCAGTGGATAATTGATAATAAAATAGTTTTTTTCCAAAATTGAAAAAATTTTTCTGAGCAAATAGAGAAAGTGATATATAATATACAAAAATAGCCTCATTATTGTGGCAGTTACATTCCAGATCATTATTGTAAAGCAAATCACAATTTTTTCATTTGCTAATGAATATAAAAGTCTAAAAACATATTTACATTATTATTCGTTAAGTGCACAATAGTACTAGGCTTAAAAAAACTTGACCAGATGGTCACATTTGAAAGTATTTGTGTGTCATCTTGGAGGATCCAGGTTCAATTCTGGGACTCTCACCTTTAGTTTATCATGATGGCTCCAAGTCCAGTCCATCTATATATTAATTTATGTTTTATATATCTATTCTAAGTATTATTCTGTAGATAGTTTTCATTTTGAGATATAAAATAAAAACATGGAATATAATTGAGAAGTGCTATATAGCAAGATATGCCTGTATATAGTTTGTTAAATTTAAAATTCACAAACTGTGGGTTTGTAAATTGAGGAATACCTGTATAATTGTAAATATCATTACTATCATGTTGAGAAAAATGTATAATTTCTAACATTTTCCAAATATGTTGAAGTGAAAATTCTAAACAATAATAATAAACTTTTTAAATTGGAATTATTTATAGTAATAAACTAATATGCTTATTAATCTGTTTATAATAAAAAAAAATTTTAATATATATTTTTATATTTGGAATTAGAAGGATGAAAAGAAAGAAACTAAAAGTGCTGAAGAAAATAATTCTGAAATAGCAAAAGAAAAATTAGAAGCATTACCTATTCCAGTTCCTCCTGGCCATTGGAGATTAGGAGTTCCTCATCCAAAAGCCAAAGCACTTTTACTTAGATTTGCAAATAAAGGTAATTTAATAATATTAAATAAATATAATAATTTTCAACAAACACAAAAATATTTTATCATAGTTAAATTGTTTTTAAAATGAAATATTTATGAATTGATTTTTTCTTTTGAAATTTGAGATGAATATAGGATTCAGTTATTTAAAGGGATGCAATGGATATTTTTATTTTATATATCATGACAATTATTAGTATTCTAAACTTTTGATATTTGCTATTTGATGTTTTAAAAATTCAGTATTATCCTCTGAATTTGAACTGAAAGGAAATGATAAAATTAAATATAAATTTATCTATTATAATTTATTCAAGGGAATCATATACTTAAATTCTAAATTCAGTTTCTATTAATAAATATAAATAAAGACTACTTTAATAATAACTTTATTGACTTAAACATGCAATTAGTAACTTAATTTTTATATCCAAATTCCTCAGTAATTCAAACAAATTCATTAATATCTTAATATTGGCTAGGACAGCTGTGTGGGAAGCATGCTATATATATATTTCTATTTAGAGGATTTAGGTTTGATTCATAGTTCTATATCTTCAGATTAAGGGAAGTGAAATCAATTTGCTGAATTCCTTCTTCATTGTTCATTTCATCAGCTGCCTTTGCCACACGTGTTAGCCATGTTGTTGTGAGCATAGAATAGATGCTTTCGTTTTATGATTTTTGAGATTGGAAGCTTAACTAAATTAATCAGTATTTATTAATATCACTTGAATTCTTCTTGATTTCTATTCTTGATCTATAAGCAAATATTTATCGTCCTTAATTTAAAAAAAATATATGTAGAAAATTTACCCTGAAATTTTTCTTTATTCTTTTAGAAATGATTAAGAAAATATTTTGTTAAAATTTCATTCTCAACATTGTATCAGAAACTGCTAATTTTCTAATATCTTTATTAACAATTAATAAACGAAAATATAATGTTATGGACAGTATCTTATGTTTTCATCTGATATTGATTCTCGTTGTCTAAATTTAAATTCAGGAATGATTTTAAATGTTTACAAAATAGTAATTATTCTTTTTATTTTTCTCATTTGATTTCATTAAATTGGAATTTATTAAATAAAGTATGAAGTCAGCAAAGAATTTATTTGAGAATTTTTTACTAAAAGTATTATTGTTGGTAATCTGATCTCTTTAAAGTTCTGTTTACATACAAAGCATTATGATAATAAGTATAATCCCTATATGGATAAGAAAATAAAGATCTTAAATAATGGGCAACACTAAAAAAATTCTGCTAATTAGCAATGCTAATCAAATGAATGCTGCTAACCAAACATATTCTGCAAAAAATAGGTAATGGGCTGCATAAAGGACAACACATGAGCAGCTTGTGTCAAGTTGCATCAAGAATAATACAATGCACAGGAGTGTGTGAGTTGTGTGCAACATACAATACAGATTTGGATGCTACTAGGCAACAATTCCACAAGTCATTCCATTGCATCACTGAATGCACTAAGCAGTTGCTGACACATCTTAGAAATCTAAGCCAATGGCAAGTGGTAGCAGGCTAAGTAAAATCTTAATCATTTGTTACTTATATGCAAGTAGTAAAATATCTTGAATTGTTAGAACTAATTAAAAATGGCTTTGAAGTTTTATTAGAAAAAGCTTAATATTAAAATATCTTAAATTTTAAGAGATTTGGAATGATTTTTCAATGTTTCCTTATCTATTGCTTATATTTTAGATGACAAAAAAATTCGAGGAGCAGAGAAAAGAAGCCTTTATTATAAAAAATATGGAAATCCAAATTATGGAGGTAAATTATATACAAAAAATTTTGTAAATTTTGAATATCCAAATAATAATAGTGATGCTTAAATTTTTTATTTCAAAAAAGTTTAAATTTGATTATAAATAAATATTTGAGAATATATTTCAAATTGACAAATTATTTAAGATGAAAATTTGATTAAGAAAGAATATTAAAAAATTTCTTTCTATATCAGTTTGAAAATAGAAAATAAGTTTTTCTTTAGTCTGTTGGAAATTCATTAAACAAACAATAAAATAATAAAAATATATATCTTATTGCATTTCATTATTTTAATGTTCTGGTTATCCTTTTTTAAAAGTACTTTAAAATTAAATAGAAAGATTATATATGAGATCTAAAATAAAAACAACACTAAAAATTGATTTTTGCATAAACACAATTAATCCTTCTATCATACAGCTTTGATAATTACTGTCTGTGATTAATTTTCCATTGCATCAGATGTAATAAAATTTCATTTGTGTATTTTGCTTTTAATTTATTATTTTAACATGATATGTGGATAATTCCTCTATAAGAACTTAAAATCACGAAAAACACTTTAGAAGAAAATTTTTAATTTTTTTTAGTACATATATATTTTAATAAAAATTACACTGTGTACAAAATTACTAAAAAAGTATTTAATGCTTTAAAACAAGCATTTCTATGTCAATGCGAAGATAATTTGTCACAACTGGAGTGAGAAAGCTGACCATAATGCAGAAATCATTTAGAGCACAAATTCAGTGTCATAAAATTTATTGAGATATTCACCCTGTTATAATCATAGACAATTTGTAGAATCTTTGTAATTTCATTTTTATTGGATCCCTGAAAGAATTATAAAGATTTAATCATCATCAGTTTTGACAGGTTGTATTTTTGAAAGTAAATTTCATATAATAGTTGGCATTGATTCCATATTAACATATGGAATCAATGCCAACTATTATATATAATTTTTTTTTTTATAATATATGGAAGTTAGGTTATTTTGTGAAAGAAGGAGCATGATGTACTTAACTTTTTTTGTAAGAAAAAATGGCACCACTACAAATAGAGTATTATTTGAGAGAATTCATACATAGAGAATTATTTGAACCTTACTCATTACTATTAAAATGTTTTCATTGAATTGATATTTTATATTTATGCATATCAACATTTTCAAATAGAAATTTTTATAATAAACATTTTATTAGTAGAAGGAAAGAATTCTGTGAGAGTATGAATTTTATATATTAAATATGTTCATGTTTACTGCAGATTATTTTATGCTTTAATTTCCTTATTTTTCATTTATTTGACTACACATTTTCCTATATATGGAAATTAAGTCTTTTGCCAAAATTCTAAAATTGCATCATATATAAATATTTTATAGGGCTCAAAGGTATTATAAGTAATTCTAGAAAAAGACAATTTTGGCAAATCCAACAGAAAAAAGAATTACAACAATTAGGCGTTAATAATATTAACTCAAAAAGTGTTGAAAAATTATCAGCATCAAGCTCAGAGAGTGAAACTGGTGAGTAATTTTTTCAAATTTCAATTTGTAATTGCTTTAGTTATGAATTATATTTCTTTTTGTTAGAAGAAAGCGATAAGGTGGAACACTCAACAAAAAGGAAATTACGAATGAAAATGTATGCAGATGAAGAAGAAGTTAAGCAAAAACAGAAAAAGTATTATACTTTAAAAAATTACAGGTCTTTTAAAACTGTTGCTGTAGTTGAAAAAGATATTTTATGTGAATGTAATTTTATTATTTATATTAAAATTTTAGGAAGAGAATATCAGATAACTTACAAAGAAAACAATCTTCATCTGTTGAGGAAGAACCAGAAAATAAAAAACTGACTGATAAGTCTGAAAGTGAAATGGTAGCAGATCGTCTCAGTCATAGCAATCTCAGCGTTTGGAATAGACTTAACGATAAGAAAAAAATTGATCATTCCAACTATCATCATTCCGAAGACTTGAGAAGTAAATTACAGTCAAGAATAGATAACAAACCAGAATGGACTCGTTCTGTGACTCCCATCATGGGAGACTTAAGAAATAAATTAGATCAAATTCGGAACAAACGAAATACCGAAAATCACAGGTCACCTCTGTTGATACATGTTATTAATGAACAAAATGATTAATTCTCAAAAACTCATTCGTGGAGTAGAAATTAATTTCTTCCCGATATGTACAGCATTTCCTATATACAGAAATGAAAAAATGCATCATTTATTTTATCAACAGTTTCAAGTTATTTAAATATCATGACATCAACATTTTTAGATGAATATATAATTTAATAATATTTTTATTAAATTAAGTAAAAAGTTTTTAATTACATAATTAGAAAAATCATGTTTACAAAATTATATCAGAAAATTTATGTAAAAATTATTATTAACTTTTATAATAATTTAAAGAAATTAAATTTAAATAACTCTATTTAAAATTAAATATTTGTATAACTTATTTAGGTGTTTATACCTAACACAATTGCTTCAAATATTCAAAAATATTTTCGTTTTAGAAACTAAATGTGTAAGGACAAAAAAATTTTTCCATTTTGTATTTTAACTTAATTAAATTGTAATTTAATTTTAATATAATTATATCATTTTCAAAAATTGTTGATATATATTAATAAGGAACTGAAGATTAACTGATAAATTTTTGAAATTTAAGATTTCAGATGCATTGTTATTAATATAATTTATATATCATGTATTCATCCATTGTTAAATTTATACATTAATTTTCACAAGATTTCATTTCCTCATAAAATTTTATATTAAGAGTTGTGTCTTTGCATTAATTTAAACTTTCAGTTCAAATGTTACAACTATTTTTTAAGTTATGTATCTAGTTGAAACTGAAATAAAACCCCAAATTAAAATTTTTGAAAGGAAATTTCAAAATCTATGATTAATTACTAATTTAAAGAGTAAGAAAACAAAATTAAAATTTATATTTGTTAATTATCATAAAATATAGTATGTATTTATTTTCAAACAAACAATTCTTTCAATCAATATGGTAGTGTTCAATCTTAGAGTATAAGCCACTTAAGTAATTTAAGACAGAAGTATGATATCTTAATAATTTTTGAAACACTACTAGTAAAATGATAATGAGAAAAAACAACAATTAGGTTTGACATCACAAGCCACTGGTTGAGCATGCCTGTTTTAATATCATTTTCGGACTATACTTAGAAATTCAATGTACTTTTGCAAAACTGATAACATTTAGGCATTTTTTTGTAACCTTGTATAAATTATCCAATTTTTTACAAAGGAAATTTTTGTAAAAAATTTGGCAACAATTTAAATAAAGTTCCTGCATGAGAATAGATTAAAGATTAATAGTAATCTTTTTTTTTTGTGTTTTACATAAAAAGTATACTTTTTATAGACAAAAATACTAAAAGCTAGTTAATTATATGAATTAATGGCAAAAATGAATTTTTTTTATGATAATGATATACTTTACAAAGGATGAAATTATTAAACTATTAGATATTAAATTCATTTTAATGATGCACTCTTAACATTGACAATGCTACAGTATAATTTCCAATAGCAATGTTCATCAGTGCCTGAAATAAAAATATTTTTTTATAAATTGAAAGCATATATCAGATAGGCAATAAAATACCTCCTGATTAAAAACAGATTTAAAAAAATATTACTACTAATCTTAAATGTTTATCAGAAAAAGTATTTTTTATAAATATTTTTTCTAGAAAGGTATACTTTATAGACAAAATATTAAAAGCTAATTAATTAAAACTCCCATTAAAATGTAAAGTACTAGACAACAGTATTTATTTTTGATAAAACAAAGTTTGCACCCGTTCTGTTTGCTTCTTCTTCGCTAAAAATTTTCTATTCATAATGTCTTCTGTTTCATATATGATACTATCAGTTAAATTTTCTGTTGTTGATTTAAAATTTTAAATTTATCAATTGGTTAAATATTAAAATGTATTAATTTAATGGTTAACAAAATATATATAGTAATTATATTCTTCTTCTTCCAGTGATGAAATAAATTTTCTGAAAAATGATATTCATGTTAATTTTCACGTGCAATAAATTAGTTTCAAAATATAGTATTGATTTTTAAAATATGTGAAACATAAGTATGAACATCTAAAATTTAGTTTGTTTCATTTGTATATAATGCTTTTTTGAAATATTTCTATATATAAATCGATATAATTATAAAATTTTCATTCATGAAAAATTACATCGGTAATCGGAAAATAAAGTAACATGCATTGCTTACATTTTTTTTTTTTTTTTGGAAATAAATGACGATGCAGGATTAAAATGGAGATCAGTTACATGACTTTTTTAGTGAGTTTCATAAAAAAATCTATCAAATAATTATTAAGGGGGATCTTAGAAGCTTAAACGTCCGTCATTTTTAGATGGAAAAAACTGCGTGATTAATTCGTGTACCATATAGTTATTTATGGTTGCTCTTCCCGATAACGTGTGTAGAACGCTCAATAATTTTTCGGCAATGCATCAAAATTACACGAAATTCTGAAAAATAAGCTTCGTTGTAAGACGAAATACAATTTTGATCATTTCCTAGGAAAGTAATTTCGAGGGCCGGATGACAGAGTGGTAACGCTTGGCGTGCCACTCAGTAGGACCCGGGTTCGGCATCACCTGAAAAATTTTTTCGGGGTTCTGGGTCTGGCCCGGCGATCCCGGTCCTTCATAGCCGCCCCCTCCATGAGGCGGGTGCAACCCGTGGTTGGAACTGGCCCCTCCTCTTAGTAATCTCACTGGTTGAAAGAATGTAAGAAAGCAAAAAAAGGAAGGTAATTTCCGGATATTCTTAAGATTCGATGATTAAGAAGTAAACGTGATTGATTGTGTATTTTGGACGTCTTCATGTTACATGTTGACTCCCATGAATTATGGCTAGTAATATATTAATGTGATGCTTAATTTGGAATGAAATATACTCACAGATTAACATGAGATTTGGAAAAGTTAATGCAAAAAATCATTTGTAGAAATGTTCCCATGATCTAAGTTACAATATATTTAATGAATATCTCATATTAGTCATTTATTTAGATGCAAATTATTTTTCTCTTAACCATAGATGCAAAATTTTGATATCTCCAAGATTATTTAAACTGAAATTTTCGATCTTCATGTCGTTAACATATTAAGTTAGCAACGAATTTGTTGTCAAAGATTGCATTAATATAAAAAGATCATCCAGCTGACCCCTCCGCAGGGATGTGCAGTATGTGGAAGGGCTTGTTTCGCTCCACCACTTTGTACTCTTTCTGAGTGGAAAGTGCATCATTTGTTAACCAAAAAAATATAAAAAGATCGAACTATAAAGCAACAATAGGTGAACTTCGGGCATTTACGAAATTGCAATTGTTGGGCTTTGTGAAGTTGATGCTGTTTAGGATTCGATGCCTATATACAATTTATTATTGCAACAAAAACAATTATCAGTTATAAAGCAATGTGGCAATTATAAATCGCCACAAAATGAACTGGTACCTTGAAAATTGAGCAGCATATTCATAACAGTATTACATTGTCAAACGTGGTCAAAATCTATCAGGGAATTATATTTTTAAGGTTTCTATAAGAACGCATTTAATTATTCAGATTTTCATCCGAATTTGGAGATTTCTGGGTCCGATTATCGATAATATTTAAGATTAAATACTTAAAGCATGGATTAATGACTCTAGGATGAATCAAGGACTGTAAAGATGACGTATTCATTACGTCATTATGAAGAAATACAATACATGCTGTCATAAAAGCGTCCAGATATATTATCATATCCACTCTCTCTCTGCTGTAACAGTGGCTATGATAATTCGTATATGAAAGAATGAGAAAATTATTTCCCATAAATTCCCGTGTAGTATAAAATATTGATAACAAAAGATAATGATAAAACAAATGGAATAAACTGATCATTTTTCATATACTGAATACAATAATGAATTTTGAGCATTATAATTAACGCAATTATAATGCTGAAATTCTTCGGCCGGATGGAAACGTGCTACTTTTTGTTTTTGGTCAACAGATGATGCCGCACTCCATTCTGGAAGAATACTATGTGACGGGGAGAAACAAGCCCTTCCACAGGCTGCCAACCTCTGCGGAGGGGTCAGCCGGAGTGTGGAGGCGGGGATCGACAGTCGAGCCCGGACCCCATAATAAATATTTTCAAGGAGTGGAACCTGAGACAACCCGGGTCCTCCAGAATGGAAAGCTGAAGCGTTTCCATGCGGCCAATCCGGCCGACTCGTGTTGCCTTTTGTCATGTAGGATCCGGGTCGCATCTCCATGGAGTCTCAAAATTCCGGGCTTGGCCTGTTGAATCCCATCCTCTATCCGACCTTTCCAGGGATATAGGCAACTCGTGGTGGATAGTTAGGGTTATCATATTTTTTCTGATAGAAGCCGGGACATTACGTCACATGTCACGTGGACCACCGATTCTCGACCGAGTGTCACGTGACACTATGTATACGAACAACGGGTCTAC